>BHFT01041249.1:0-39858 GCA_004320025.1 Laticauda laticaudata
TGTTGCACTACCGGTACTGGGTATGCGCTTTGTTGGAGCGCATGATTTAGGGTTGCCTTATAGTCTCCACAGGTGCGCACTGACTCATCTGGTTTGACAGGAGTCACGATGGGTGTTTCCCACCTTGCAAGGTCGATTGGCTCTAACACCCCTTGTGCTATTAGTTTGTTTAGTTGTTTGTCAATTTTTGGTTTTAATTTTTTTTAAAGAAGACCTTGCATACTGTAGGTACCATGTTGAATTTGGGACATTTTAAATGGAGGGTGAACTGAACACATGTAAGTTTTGTAGAGCTATACCCTAGCCCAAGGGTGTCAAAATTAAGGCCAAGGGGGCAGATCTGGCCCATAGGTGATTAGATCTTGCTCACAGGGCCACCCTGCAAAGGACTGGCCCACAGTGCCTCTGCTGGAGAAAATGGAGCTTGGGAGGGCCACGCATGACACTCCCAGGGTTTGTTTTTGGCTGCAATGGCCTCCTGCAGCCCTCTGTCAGTAAAAATGGAGTTCCATTTGTGGCCAAAAATGGTGCCAGGGGGGCACGCATGGTCTACACCCAAGCTCCCTTTTCATTGGCAGAAGGCTGCAGGAGGGCATCACAAAAGGAGGGCATCTACAAAAGAGACCAAAAAGAAGATGAGAGCGTCGGAGATTTTGTAGAAGCCCTGAGACACATTGGAGGAGCCTGCGAGTTCCAGAACATGGACGAGGCCATGAGGGGGTCGAGATCTTCATATTGGGCGGTCGCTGTGGGCTGTTTCTTGCTTCCCTCCGCCTTCTTTTCTCTGGGTTGATTCGGCGGATCCGAAATTGAATTCATCTGGCGCATAGTGGCTGCGGATTTCTTTGCTGCTTCAGCGGCGGTGGCTTCTGCGATGGCCTCGGCCACAGTGTTGTTCGGTCTATTTAGCAGATTACTCTGGAGTGTAGCGTCCCTCAATCTGAGAACCACGCAGTCCCTCATGGCCTCGTCTATGTTCTGGAACTCGCAGGCTCTTCCAATGTGTCTCAGGGCTGCTACAAAATCTCCGACGCTCTCATCTTCTTTTTGGTCTCTTTTGTAGAACTCATGCCTTTTTATCAAGTTGGAAACCACAGGCGTGTAATGTGCTTGGAGCTTTCTGTTCAGCTCAGGCCAAGTCATCTGTTTAATGTGGCTAGCTTGGCTAGCGCCTTTGCCATTTTAAAAATGGCTGGTCCGCAGTGTGTGAGGAAGACAGTCCTCTTCCTCTGGTCAGATATCTCCTGCAGTTCGTTGCTTTCTAAAAACATTAGAAAGCGATCAATGTACAACTCCCAATCTTCCTCATCAGGGTTGAATGGTGCAGGCGGTGCATTATTACCGTCCATCTCTCTTGATCGGTTCTGGTTGCCGCGTGCTTCAGTCTCGCTCTTCTACGATGATCCCACCTTCATCGCCAGTGTTCTGTTTGGAAATAAGGCACGTGAGACCGGGTTCCAACAGTTCTTTATTAAACAGTAAAGCAACTGGTAACCAGAACGTTTTCCCAAGCCACGGCAGCCCTTCTTATAGCGGCTTGTGGCCAATGACAGTACTTCAAGTATTCCCACCGTCCGGCGGGCCAATTGGAATGGCTCTTCCTTAACCAATCCGAGAGTGGCCTTTTTGGCCAATCAGTTTAAGGTATTTGGAGTCTACCAAGTTCCATACACAACAATTAGATTAGGCAACTTCACATGCAAATGTTAAAAAGAGTTGTTCTGAAAGATTCTCTCTGCTTTTTAATGAGCAATTAGCATTTTATAAGAGGAAATCATGAAATGGGGATCAAGATAGGATAAAACTCAAGGAGGCAGAATACATTCGTTCTTTAAAGCCGCTTTGCATAGAAAAAGTAATTGTTGCAGACAAACCTTTCCATTTTAAAACAAAAACAAGAAACTACAGCTGGCTTTGAAAAAGGAACTTGTGAGGATTTAGAGACCAAATACAAGAATTGTTATTTTTGTTTTCCTCAGTGCAATGACTGATTAAAAGCCTCTCTATATAGAATATGTTCAGCTTCTGATGAAACTGTCAAATGAATTTTGATGATGGATATCAGAAAAATATTATATATGTATGACTAAGATTTCTGTGCTTCTCCATGACTGCTGGGCTCTGCATGTCTTAGAAGAACTAGATCAAACCAAGAGACAAAGTCGATACTATAAAAAAAGGTACCATCTATTGCGGAGGCACAAATTTACATCTCTTCCCCACAGGCCTTGTCAAATGGGCTGTTTTTATACCTACCCCAAAACAGTGGGGAGGAAGCAGCCTGGATATGGGAGAAGCTCTCCAGAAGGGAGAAGGGGGATCATTCTTCAAACATCTGTTTTGTGGGGTGGGGGCATATACAGATGAAAGTCTGACACAGCAAGCCCTTTTCTCCCCATTCTCACTGGAGGGACAGATTCATTCCAGGACACATGAAGTATAGTTTTGTTTAATCTAGGGCAGTGGTGGTTAACCATTTTGGGCTGCTGTGCCAAAAATTGTGCATGCACTAGAATGCATGCACTCGTGTGCCCAGGCTGTAATGCACACCCCCTCCCCACACCCCCTGCACTTCTGCATGCAATTCCCCCCCTCCCGTCTCACAGCTGATTTTTTGGCTGGTTTGAAGCCTTTTTTGGCCTCCCAGAGGCTTGAAAAAAGCCTCTGCAAGGTTTTTCAGGATGAATTATAGGCCCGTTTCATCACTTCTGGTATTACAGGAAGTGATGAAACGAGCCTATAATTCATCCAGAAAAGCCTTGCAGAGGCTTTTTAGAAGCCTCTGGGAAGCCGAAAAAGGCCTCAAACCAACCGAAAAAAATCAGCTCTGAGGTGCATGCATGCTCAGTGCAGTAAGTTTGCCTGCAGCTTGCATGCCAGCACAAATGGCTCTGTGTGCCACTTGTGGCACAAGTGCCATAGGTTCACCATCACGGATGTAGGGATTCTCAAACTCTGAGACACTACAATTCCTTAAAGTAAGTAATTGATTTATATCACACCCAATAAAATTAATTCATTGGGATTATGGCTGAACATGAACTAAATATACCAGTTTGTTTTCTGCCTCAAATAAAACAATTATATAGAGCTAGCACATCTGGACAGCAAAAATCCAGAGAACTGCAAAGAAAACCACAAAGAAATATTCTGTAACATAAATGACAAAATTCAAGAATACAATCATGATGGTGATTCAAAGAATCCCTGAACCTCTTTGCTAAGAAAATAAAACAGATGAAAAACTTATCTGAGGAAAAACCTAGGAGAAGGTAGTACAGGCTGTTCTCGACTTACAACAGTTCACTTAGTGACAGTTCAAAGTTATAATGTCACTGAAAAAAGTGATTTGTGACCAATTTTCACACATACGACCATTGTAGCATCCCCATGGTCACATTATTAAAGTTAGGATGCTGGACAACTGGTTCATTATTTATGTCCTGGGCTCATGTGATTACCTTTTATGATCTCTTGACAAGCAAAGCCAATGCAAAAGCTGGATTCACTTAACAACCCTGTAAATAATTTAGTGATTCACTTAACAACTGTGGCAAGAAAGTTTGTAAAAATGAGGCAAAATTCACTTAATAACTGTCTCACTTAGCAACAGAAATTTTGGACTCAGTTGTGGTCATAAATTGAGGATTCTACCTAAGATGCCCCAACTCTAAGCTTGACGAAGCCAAGACAAACATTTTATTGAGACTCTCACCCTCCTCCCCACAAGTTTTTGTTTTAACAGTTTATTCATACATGTTCTCTTTACATACATAAGTGCTTTGTGAATAGTATATTGCCTGGATCATTTTGCTTATCCCAAGTGCCGGGGTGGGGTGTGGAGAGCCAAACGGAGCATCTGAGGGCTGTAACTGATCCCCGGAGGCTCCATTTTGGCCTGCAATGGGCTGGGGGATGCCCACAGAGGGCCAAATAAAGTGTCAGAGCCCTTAGGAACTTCATTTTGGCCAGCAGCCTATAAGGAGACTGCTTGCAAGATCTTCACAAGGTAAGTGACCTAGTGAGGCAGGTTAGGAGCGGGGAAGCAACTGTAGGGATCATGAGGTATTTCAATGGGTTGGGGAGGCCTTGGGTGGTCTTAGGCAGATGCCTGTTCCACCAGTAGCATCTGCCCATGGCTTTCCTCACCTGAAATATCTCATGTGCACTTACTGAGCCTCACATTCAATTAGCAAATGTGTGGGCGAAAGGAGGGAGTGATCCTGTTCAAGGTATGAGATTCACTCCCACGAATCATTGGTTTATGAATGGAATAGGCAGGCTCCACTACATTTGTAACTCAAGGACTATCTGTAAGACAAATGCCTTGGATCTAATCCATGAAACATTTTTCAAACATACATACATAAAAACGTACATGCCTATGTGCACTTGTTGAGGACTAAGTTCTTCTGAACTTAACCTGTTTTTCCCCCCAATAAAAATTCCTAGGATGTAGTTTTAGCAAACACTTTTGGCTTGGCAAGCCTACTTGGGAGTATAAGAACAAACAAACAGGAGTCCATGTGGATTTTTTTAGTTATATAGCAAAGATCCCAGAGCATTTTCAAGGTCTGCCAAGGTCTGTCTACCCTTCGAAAAGGGAAACCTGATTATGTGAACAATAATGTGCTTTGGCAGTTTTAAGGCTTTACTTCTTTCTTTGCCCTGTGCCAAAGCAAGCAACCTTTCCGATATCGAAAGATCTACAGACAGTAACCAATTATACAATCCTACCTAGATTTGCGAGTACCAGAGAAAATTTATTCGCATAGGTATACATACTCAAAATTAAAGGAGTTTTCTTCTGGCTAAGTGACTATACAAATACAAAATAGTCGCTTCTCCTTCTTAAAAAAAGAAAGGGGCAGAAACATCCAAAACTAAGTTTGTTATATTAAACAACATCTTCCTTTTCGATCAAGAAAGAGAAACACTGAATTAGAGGTATGTACATTGTGTAGCTGTATAAAGAAAGTAAGTGATGTTATGAAAATAAATGCAGTTATATTAAAAAAAAATCAAACTACAGTAAGAAAACAACACAAAGAAAGCAAACGGAATGGTTTAAAGAAGAAACGGAATAGGACACAATCTGAGTGTTTGGCATATACTGCAAAAATGCAGCAATCTTGAGTTCTTGGAAGAAAGATAAGGTATAAATCTGACAACAATAACAACAAAAGACACATTTGTCAAGATTATTAACCATTCAACATATCACCCCTAGCACAACCACTAACAAAAGCCCAGCTGAATTCCTCATGGGTAGGAAATTGCGTTCCTACCTCGATAGACTGCACCCCACCTATACCTNCCAGCCACAGTTACCCAAATCACAGGGCCCCAGTCATACCGACTTGCACTAGATGACGGCAGAACATGGAAGTGGCACATTGACCAGCTTCGCTTTCGCACATTAGAACGCAACACTACACTACTGCCGCAATTTGGCTCCAATAAACAAGCCAAAAACAACCGAGGAGGGGGGGAAAACACAAAATAATAAAAAAGGGAGAGACAAACCTCCAATAACAAGACAACAATCACTACACAAATCCGAACTAGAAACTCAAATGAAACAAAAAGAGCGCTTACTCATAGACAACCTCCAGTGAAGAAGTCCAGGAGCAGGAGAGCGAGGCGAGGCCTTCCTGGAAGGAGACAGCCAGGCCAGCTCGACCAGCCCAGATGAACCAGAAGGGAGCGGCAGAGCCACCTCAACCAGCCCAAGAAACTCAGGCGGGAGTGGCAAGGCTGAATCACCCTTCCAGGAGGTTCCATGGAGAAGACACGGAGAGAAAGCGATCCCATCTGAACCGCTTGAGGACCACGCTGAGACTGAGCTGCGCAGGTCAACTAGGACCCCCAGAAGCTCTACCTACCTGCGTAACTATGTTACGCATGTTGGACGAAACCAAGGGGGGAGGAGTGTTGTGTATAGAACTTGGTAGACTCCAAATACCTTAAATTGATTGGACAAAAATGCCATTCTCGGGTTGGTTACTTAAGCGCCATTCTGATTGGCCGCCTGATGGCGGGAACACTTAAACAACTGTCATTGGCCAAAAGCCACGAGCAAGCCACTATAAGAAGGGCTGTGCGGCTTGGGCAAATGTTCCATTACAAGTCACTTTATTGTTTGAAGAAAGAGTTGTTTGTTGGAAACCGTTCTCGTGCACCTTATTTCCAGATGGAACAAACTTAGTCTAAAATATTAATAGATCAATAATTAATTTGTATTGGGATATATCCAGTAGTGTCCCTTCTACTGCAAAACAGGGACTGATGACTCATGAAATTCTTACCTTTTGTACACACACCCTCCACCTTCTGCATATTCAAAAGACAGAATAGAAAGAATATTACATAACAAATCTGGGAATATTCAGCATGATGGAAAGGATGCAAATTCGCAGTGCAAAAATACATATACCAAAACCAGGCTATCATGATAAAGATAGAGTTTATTTTCATGACATCTTTTTATTTAGAGTAAAATAAAATACAAGTGAATATAAGATGATCAAACATTTTCCTAGATCTGTACTTGAATTGAGTACTGTATCGGGTTTGCCAGCAGAAAACAGAAATGCAATTTCTATCACCCACTTAAAAAGCAGTCAAAATAGCAAACAGTATATTCTAATGAAGCACAATTAGAGGTAAGAGAGAAGAGAAAGAAAGCTTCTCACCAGAAGGAATAATAGTATTCAAGGCATCATTTATAGTTTTAATGTGCTATATTTTATTTTATTTATGCATTTTATGGATTATTTATTTATTATAGTTTTTTTTACAGTTTTTGTATGCATTTATATACCATGTATTTGGAAGATTTATCCAAACCTTTAGTTACAATTACTTGGGGTAAAAGTTGGATATTACTTGTAATGTTGACAATAATATAGAATACTAATTTTGTGAAATATCAGTAAAATCACAAAACAGTAATAAGAGCAGTATCCCTATCAATACAGAACACTTCAGCTCTGAACGTCCAAAGATCTTTTGGGAAGAACCAGTTCTTGGTCTAAAGATCATGAAAGTGATCATCATCCTTGCCTTGGTGTCAACATCTGAGACAGTGCACCATTCAAAGTGGCCACAATGTGCAGATTTGGAGTTGCCACACATGCTCAGGGGGAGGGGATACACGGGGCCACAGATGGGTGTCAGGTGATGGGACTCATGCTGGATGAGAAGCCAGGAAGGCAAGCCAGGAGTGGTCAGTTCAGAAGCCAGCCAGGCCTGAAGAGTAGTTTCTGGAGTCAGTGGGAGGAACCAGGAACAGGAGGGTGGAGAGTGCTGAGTCCGTATAGCCAGGTGGCTAGCAGAAGCCAGTAATGCTGGCAAGAAACCCTTTTACTTGCATTCTTCACCACATGCCAAGCTGAGATTGCAGTTAAGAAACTTGTTCTGCTCACAGTGTGGCCTCTTCTTTTGCTGGCTTGGTTTGGAGCAGTGACACTTGGGAGATTAAGCTGCTGCAAAAAGGATAAAGGCCACTGTTTCTTCACCCTTCTTATAGAACCCCAAGGTAGGATGTGATATTCAGGTGATGCATATTATTCACCTGTGAGGTGCAGTAAAGTTTGTATGGGAGCTAGTCTCTAAGACACCACCCCTTGAATATGCAATATTAAATCTGATATTTCAGATACTTCCAACTGCAATCTAGCAAATTTTGCTAAATAACTAGAAGAAAAAAGTTAATATTATAATGACTACAGACATATTTAATAAGTTTTATCTCTTATTTAATTTCCTTGTTGTCACAAAGTGCTGCTGCTAATGTTTCTATAACAAGTGGATGTGGATAGTGGACAGTCCTATTTAGCATCTTTTGAGATTAAGAATTGTTTTGAGTCATAATTACACATTTTTATCTGACCATTAGTAAGATCATAAATGATTGATCATATAAAAATAATAATTCTGTAAGTTTATTTTAAGTATGGTCCATCCATGCAATCAAAATCTTGAAAGATACTTAATTTCTACAATGATAAATAAGATGTATTAATTTTACTAATAAATATTTAATAATTTTCTAATAGAATTATATATCTTTCTTTTTCAAACAAAGCCTGATGTATAATTATTAAAGATTAATTTAAGATGATTGTCCTTAACCTGAAATCAATCACATATTATAAAAACTGATGTAATAATAGTAACAGTAACAGTAATGGTGAATGTTTGCCCACTATAGGTCATTGTGTATACCTATACCGGATGCCGCGAGTGCATCCCCATCCCTAAGAAAGCCACTGAGGTCACGAGGGCATTATTCCACATTATCATCAATCATCATCCTTAGGTATGGTTCTACCTCACGATTTTCATCAGATAATGGTCCTAAGTTTATCCACAAGGCTACCCAGCAAGTGGCTAAGGTATTGGTATGAATTGGAAACTGCATTGTAGCTTCCATGCCCCTTCCGGGGGCAGGGTTGAGGGGCCAATAGGACTATTTCACCATTTGGATTATTGTAATGGTCGAGTCCCCAACTTACTTTGCTTAAATATTCAAAATACTGTACAGATTTCTGATACTATCAGTGCGAACAACTCCAAACCCTTAACACGATAGTACAGAAACTGCAGCAACTTGTAAACCCATGTTTTAGTCACCTGCCCACATAACATATACCCGGGACAGGAGGTCTGGGTTAAAGATTTGGAAACGAGAAACATTAAGCCCAAGGAAAGGAACGCACACTGTCTCCCCCTTGCCATTCAGGTGCTGAAATAAAACCTTGGATTCATTGGTCTCGAGGTAAATTGGCCACATCTACCCATTGGAAAGTAGAATCCACCCGATTCACCTAAAAAGTAAGAAGTTCGCTAAAGCAATAGACAGAAAGCTCAATTAATGAAGCCCCAAGATAAATACTTAGGTTATACTGCAAGTTAAGGCCACAGAACTATAGGACATGACAAAAAGGAACTGTGTGCTGAATTGCAAAACCAACCGACAGGAGTTTTTTTTTTAAGCAGCAGGCTATTGTAAAAATCTTGCCCTGCTATCCAAATCACTCTATAAGTCCACAAAGGGGAGAAAGGGAACCCTTTGTTTGGACGTGTGAACAAAACAGGTTTTGAGACTTAAAAAAAAAATTAGCATCTCAAGCTCCTGTTATGGAACTTCCCAACCTTGAGAAATATTTCGATTTGTATGTGGACTCAAAGAATAATATGGCTCTTGGAGTCCTGACTCAGGAAAAAGGAAGTGACAACAACCCATTGCTAAAGAAAAAAAGAATGGAGATTTAAAGGGACAAACCTCCCCAGGTCTGGCAATGTTGTGTGTGTGAATGTGTCTGTGTGTAATCATTTCCAAACTGGAGGATGATACCCTCTAACAACAGTACAAAAAGAAATGGAGCTCATTGGCTTGTGAGAAAAAGCTCTCAGAAAATAATTGTAAGTAATGATTGATTTGCTTAGAGAAAGAATGAAAGAATAAATGAAATTTTTGTGTGAGCAATTGGTTATGCAAGCAGTCTGATTACAGTATAAATGTGTGATACTTGATAAGAAAACGAAACTAAAACCTTTCCATTTATTTGTAACAGTCTGTGATGGAGTAACAAAAGGGTTCATAGCTCAAACAATATGGGGAAGTCTCTTATATTTTGAATTGTCCCAGTCTCTTTTTTGAGACAGCAAGGGGTCCTTTCACAAACACTACCTTGACTTTGTTGTACACAAATTTAAGACAGGTCAGTGGGTTTTTGATAAAATCCTAGAAGGAAGAAACTGTACATTCCTTTCTATTTAGGACTGAGTGGTTGCAGATGTTATTTCCCAACATACAATAACAACCACAGAACAAATCCCTGCTGAATTTACCTGATCTCATAATTGTCTTGAGACTGGTGTAAATACTGAATGTTTGGATAGTGAGAGTTGGGAAATTACACTGAGTGAGAATTTCAACAGAAAGAAGGAAGAAAACTTTGTATCAAACTTTTATGGAACCAAAGTGGCCTAAGAACACATGAACAATTTAGGAACCTTGAAAAAGCAACACAACCAAAACCAAGACCAACAAGTGATTGTAACTAGCCCCTAATAAATTGGAAACACTAACTCCAGCATCCATAGCCAGAGCTGGGAGGAATATTAATTTGTAAAGCAAAAGATAAGAATTTAGGAAAAATGCTGAGCTTAAAATATAACTAGTAGAAATATAAGCTCTCTATGCACCTTATTATAGGCAAAATCATTTTTTGCAGATAGATATATCGTATGTAAGTCAGCTAGGTGTCAAAAGAACCTTAACACCATGCAACAGAAAGAAGGGAGGAAGAAATTGTCTAAAATAGCTTCAACAAGACATTTGCGTGTTTTATATACGTGTGTATGTGGAATCAAATATGGGAGATTAATGGAATCCAACAAATTTGGATTGTGGGTGGCATTGTGTTTTGCCCAATGGGACTGGACTGAGTGATGTTCTAAAAAAAAAGAAAAGAAAAAAATGTGACTAGTGTGTTATTGTAAGAATCATGAACAAAAATAGGAACTGGACTACCCAGGAGTTATGTATAGGGAATGTGAAAAATATGCCTATACTAGCCTCCTCACTGGCTGGTTTGGACCCTGTGTGTGAGATTCAAAAAGCAACATAGGGAATCCCTATCGAAGGAATGAATTCAGGCTTGGAAAGTAAAGAAGCCTTGAATCCCTAGATACCATGATGCCCCCAGATGCTTGAAACTCTAAAGGGCCTATACGTAGGTGGAGGATGGCACTCAGGAGCTAATGGACATACAATTAAATTTGACTACAAACTATAGTGGAAAACCCTTAAAGGAGGTGACTTCAGTCTTGGAACCTAGCAAAAGGAAAGTGTGGAAAATAACATTGTGCAAAACAGCTAGCCCTAAATAAAAAATTTGGGAGCATAGCAAATTGGGTTGGTGAAGGGTTCAACAAAGTCTGCTGTATTAGGATTCGGGGTTCTAACGTTTCTCTCCTGTTTGATTCCCTTTATAAGAGATGTAGTACTATCAAAGTTTAAAAGAATCAAAAGTAACACAAGGGATTTGGTTATTTCCTTTTGAAATGATGTTTGGAAACCCCCCCCTGTCATAAGTTCCAGTTTGAGGAATAATATAGGGGAGTTGAGTCTATTAGGGGATTCATGGGTTAGTCCCTATAACTGCCCTACCGGCAATGGGCAGGCAACATACGGGGCAGAAGAGCCTTACTGGTGTCACTCCGGAAGCTGACCCTCTACGTACGGTTGAAAATAAGAACGAGTAAGACAGATGTTAATGTGTTAGGGACAGAGTGTGAAGTAGAATGATATATTTTTTTGAATTATTTTAAAGGATTTTATGTATCAAAAGGGGGTTGCACTAGATGACCTAGAGGGGTCTCAAATTTTAACAGCTGATCTGTTTGAAGTGCTTATCTGAGTTGAAGAAACCACAACATATTCCTTGCTTAGTTGCCTAACTTAAGGTTTCTGTTCAGTGTGGTCACACTTCCCTATCTCGATAGAACGCCTATCTTTATTAAAACTATCTCCTTTCTATGTTGGCAGAAAAGAAGGCTTTGGCTAAAAGGGAATATGAGAAATTAAATGCAATGTAAGAACCTTTCCCCATTTGTGAAACTCCACAGTAATCTGTAGATTTAGGTGTAGTTTCAAAAGGGGGAATGAAGCAGTCTGAAAAATTGCACAGAAAATATGTATTCATTTAGTAGAAGTCCCCTGACTCTGAGCTTTGCTCAAAACAACAATATTGTGCAAAACCACAAAGTTACTGGAATAAGGAACTAGCTATGTTCTCAGAATCAAGGGTGGACATGGAAAATAACAGATGGTGTAAGATAACTGTATAATCCAATGTACTTCTCTTGCTCTATATATGTTATAAATCCTTTTCTGGTAAAATTAATAACAGTAACACCCGGCCTTGTCTGAGGTCATGGTGGGTATAAAAGTTACATCTCAGGAAGAGCTAGGGATTCAGAATTTGCCATGCTAATGCTCTGAACCTTGTGCACAAATAAACCTGTATTCTCCTATTTTTTCGTGGTCTTGTGTCCTGATTTGGAAGCACAATTTCCTGAAACAGTTGAAGCACTTGGAGCAGTGGTGGGATTCAAAATTTTTTATTACCAGTTCTGTGGGAGTGGCTTGGTGGGTGTGACAGGGGAAGGATATTGCAAAATCTCCAGTCAGAGGTGATATTTGCCAGTTCTCCGAACTACTCAAAATTTCTGCTACCGATTCTCTAGAACTGGTCAGAACCCGCTGAATACCACCTCTGACTTGGAGGTTTATCTCAGGGTCACCTGAGTCGTGCTTCGAGTTCCTATAGTCTGCAATTTTTTTTCCTCTGGAAATAAATTCCTCCTCCCACACCATTCAAAGGATGTTCATCCCAAATTGTATAGCTAAAAGTCTACTTTTAGAATATTTTATGAGGCAGTAGACATAGAAAAAAGTTGTACATATATTTTTTCAATATTCCATTTTTTTAAATTTTTGGATATTTAAACATATCCTCAACCCTTAGGGAACTAAAAAAAATGCAATTGCCTAGGCTCCAGTGCTTTTGATGGATTTTTTTGAGTTTGACTCAATTAAATTGGCTATCGTTTAAAACTAACACATGACAAGTGAACATACATTGAAGTGTTATGGCTGGGACTGGAAAAAATACACAGGGCCTTTGGATCAGGGGGAGAAATCTATCATGATTTTTGGAAGGTCTGATGACCAGCTGCTGCTCTTGGCAGTGGGAGTGATGATGAGTATACAGCCTCATTCCATTCTGATGATGTGAGAAGAGGAGTTTTTGCTACACAGAATTCCAATTAAATCTCAGAAGAGTATGAATGGCTGTTGCAGTGATTTAGGAGCCACTTTCTGTGTTTTTGCTATGATAGTGCCCTGAAATAATGAGAGTTCTGATGAAATAGTAGGCTGAGATGTACTTTTTGAATGGGCTGGTGTTGCAAGAAAGGCTCAGTGATTTTATGGCATTGACTGCCTGCCATTGTTTGAGTTTATGAGGTTTCCTGATGCAAGATCCCCTTGACCTGAATACGGTTGCACTTTTAATGGTTGATCCATTCATTATCCATTAGGCTATTTAGTATGTCAGGTATGCATTAGAAAGGAAGCAAATGTCCATATTACTGTCACTGTCTAAACTGGAGAGAAAAGTTGTCAGCAGTTGTGCTTGATTTTGAATAGTGATGGATGTTTTGCTCTTTATGCAAGATCTGTAATATGGATGTTCATTCTAAATCATAAGGAGTTAATCAGTTAAGAGTTTTACAATCCTGTGTTTGCAAACTATGTAGTGAAGATGGAGCTGATTTCTTTAGAAGTGTTATCTAAAAAGCTGTTTTGAGGAGGAAAAGGTATTTTCTTTAATTTTCTTGGCGATCAACTTTAATGGAGGGATATTATAATTCATAAAACTTCTGATTATTATGGGAAGGTTATATTACTATTATTATGATTATTATTATTGTTGTTGTTGTTGTTATTCCCTTCTCCATCAGCTGAACAAGCTGAAGTGGAAAGGTGGATGGTTAAATGTGAACAAAATTATTTTTGTTGCTGGGTGGCTAAGGAGGAATTGAACTGAATCAATTTATAAATGGAGGGTGGCAGTTTAAAAGTAAACTTATAAAGTTTATTAACTTGTAAAATGACCATCTGTGTGCATTGATGTGGTTCATTGCAATTTGTAGCAATATCTGACTAGTTTTAAGTAAATACAATGAACGTAGTGGGTTATTTTTGGGATAACCATGTATGGTAAGAAACTCCACCTGGAGTTGAGGAAGAATGTGCCTAGCAATTATTTTATGGTTCTAAATTGAGCTTATCACTCCTCACTTGCTGTGTTCTGCAAACACATCATAGTTGAATGTCTCTACCTTTTCTGGATAGTGTTTAAATATTTTAGAAACTGAATCAAAGTTTCTGCTGTCAAGAAGCATGTATTACCAAGGAATTATTGTAAAGGTTCATGGGGAATGTGAGGAACACTCTTAGCCATCTTGTATCATCTATCTATCTATCAGTTCCAGGGTAACATTTCTTATACTGCATTTCTTAGACCTAATAAAATGTCTGATGTGGTAGAGTTTCTCTTATATCAACAATAAATGCAAATACTTAGTAGGGGTTGTAGATGCTGTTGTGGCTCGATTTAGTATGCTTATGATTCTATTTGATTCATTGGTGAGGAGGAGGAAGAAGTCAGTTTTAATTTGATTTTCTACCTTGGATTATGAATGACTGTTTAGGTTCTTTTCTGTTGGCTTTTGTATACCATAAATGAAATTTGTATAAATTCTGCTTTGGTAATTTAGTCCTAATCAAGAAAAGTCCATTTTTGAGACATAAATAGGTAGAATTATTGTTTAATAAAGTTCTGTAGGTATATTGCAATTTGTGTGCCATTTGCTATATTATGGCTTGAGCTCTCAAAATAAATATTAAAGTGGAATAATCATGACCTATCTCTTTTCATATAAGAAGAAAAGAACCTTGATAATAATGAACTGATCTGAGGCAGTTTCTGATTCTTGATGGTAGCAAAGACAGATATGTTTTCTTTTTTGTGATCATTCCCACCCACCCCCACCCCACCCACCCCAAAAATACAGGCACAGTACAAATACAGATACAAACTGTGACTGAAATGCATCATTTGTCTACACATTCCATTATGTTTATCCTTTTTGTTGTTATTATTTAGGAAGGTTACATCCCATAAACATGATGTCTAATAACTACAGTGAAGCACTGATGGAGCTATACATCAAGTGTTTGAGAAGATGCTCATTCAGGGAGTAGTTATGCTTGAAGGGGGGGGAGCCTCTTCCCTTTAATAATTATAGCTCATTTGCTGGCAAATGTCTAGTCAGTTGTTAATCAGACAGTCATTAACCTTAGTAATATTGCTGTGTTGTCACCAATGGTGCATTTCAAATAGGTGAATAAATAGCAGAAGGTGAATAAAGCTTATGATAAAAGCAACTCTTTTCTTCTTTGCGCCATATAGATAGAAAGACTCATATTTGCTTCAACACGTTCTTTCACATTCAGCCACTTCATTTCAACAAACTGCTGTGAGCCAATGGATAAATTAAGAATTAATGTTAATAGGAAACCCACTGATCAGTTTAGAAATCCATAGGAAAGTTGCAGGTGATATTCTGATTGCCTTTACTGAGAACATATAACAGGGAGGAAAGAGCCATGTGAATGTGAAATAACTTTTTGTTCCTTCCTCTCAAATCTTGCCTGTTGTTGCAACTAAAATATTTAAAATTCGATTTTATCATATCTGAGGTCTCATACTGTAGCCTTGAACCATAGTGAAATATCAAAGACTTTTAAAATATAGGTAATAAAACTGAATACTCAGAAGTAAGTCCCACTGAGTTCTGTGAGACTTTATTCAGTTAAGCGTGTACAGGAATGAAGCCTGCCATCTAATCATTTGAGTCACTTGGAAGTTCTCACTTGTACTCAGTATTTAATTAAAGATTTAATTAAAGTTTAAACATGTCATCTAATTAAACAGAGGGGCTGACAAATAGCAAAGATTATGTGAAATGGGAGCTGTCTCACAGAGGTTATACAAATCTATCAATCCTATCCATCATCTTCTCCAAGGAGAGTTGTTTGAAAGAAAACTTTAAAATGTAAAATAAAATGGTAGGTTTGGCTCACTGATTTTGAGTAATTTATTAGTGTGACTATGAATAGTACACATTTTGTTTTGTTTTGTTTTCCCAGAACAAATATTGGTTTCTGAATCACAAGCCACTGATAAACATACACTTCCTTTTTAGGTTAAGGTTTGAGGGACAAACTAACTGGGTTATTTTTTTAGTGTAAATTCACCAATATTTGCTTCCCAAAATGTTTTAGAGGATTTACTGCAAAACTTTGCTGTTTGAATGCATTCCCAAATGTGAACAAGCATTCATAAATGCATCCTATATAAGAGAAGAAAGTCTTCCAAAAAGTGTATATAATGAGGACACTGTTATGCAAAACAGTCCTTTAATATTTGCAGTGTCCTATTATTTTAATCCAAGCTTAATGCAACATATATTTTTCCCAAAGGAAAAAAAAAAAAACTCCTATGAAGTAGATTAGATTCAAAAAGGATGACAAACCCAAAGGAACCTAGTGGGTTTCATTGGTTGGAATTTAACTGAATCATGATACCACATTAGCTGCACTGTTGATGGAAATTACTCAGTAGTCAAATGTACAATACCAGTGAATAAGAGCTTATGCCTTACATTGGATGATTGAGACCCTTAAAAATAATTTGCTAGAACAGGTATTGAATTTACTGTATTTTTCGGAATATAAGATGCTCTGGACACACCTAACTTTTGAAGAGGAAACAAGAAAAAAAACTTGCCTCTGCCTCCCAGCAATTTGCCTCCTTACAGCAAACCGCAAACAGCCTGGTCAGCTTCAGCACAGCTTGATTCAGCATGAGCAGCTGATTGGCAGTTGGATCTGCCTCCTGGAATACCACTGATCAGCTGTTCCAGGCTGTGCGGAAGGCCACCACTCATGACACCATTGGTGCCCATCACTGCTGCCACCTATTGCCACCTCCGCACATCCCATTTTTGGCCTCCATGCATTCAATCTTTGGCCTCTGTGTGCCCCATTTTTGGCCTCCACACATCCCATTTTCAGTCCATTCCAGGCAGTGGGATTGCTGCCACCACCTGGAACGGGCCAAAAACTTCTGGCACACATGACACTGGTTTGCCACCATGGCTCTATAAGATGCACAGACATTTTCACCCATTTGTTTTGGAGGGAATGCATCTTATATTCCATCAGTCCATCAACAGTGCACATGAATACAGAGAATGAAAGCTAGAAATTCCTGCCCAAAATAGCTGCTGAACAAAAGAGGCTCTTTCTCTCTTACCAATGATGTTCTGTTTTTGCTGCCAAAGCTGGTTCTCTGGCAGTGCTGTTCACTGGATTTGAATGGGAGCACTCAGGAACTGAGGCATGATTACTTTTGGACAGCTGTGGACCTATTTGGGAAGGGAACACTTGAAGATTTCAGTTCCTTCTGAAAGTAGTTGAAAAGTAACTGGGTGAATCCATCTTCTTGTCAGAGTTTCATTTTCTTAAGTCTGCTTGGATTTTTAACTTTCACTTTTAAATTTTATTTTGTTTTTTAGTTTAAAGTTGACCAGCAGTTGGATGCAGATTTATTTCAACCCTTGCATTTTCTTGATTTATGTTGGTCTAAATAACCTTTCTTTTCTCCTTAAGGAAGCATGGTGCATTTCTGGATGATGAAGTATTTTCATTTGATTTATAATAATATTGGATTCTCCCCACATGATTTTTGTACTTTGCAAATTGAATTTGCAAAATATTTGGAGTTTATCTCTTTTGATAGACACACACACACACACACACACACACACACACACACACACACATCNTGGAGTTTATCTCTTTTGATAGACACACACACACACACACACACACACACACACACACACACATTTCTTAATCTTGGATTGAAACATTTAGAAAATATTCTTGTTTCCTTCTGTATCATTGTTTTTTGTTCCCTGATCAAGTTATATTGTATCAGATTACAGTCAATCAATGGTGGCTGAAATATAAGAAAAGACTGTTGGGTAATATGCAGGTATTTTTTAAAAAAAGTTTTACGAGATGATAATGGCCATGGAAAATATGCAGAAGCTTGTAGTTTTGGATTCACAAAAGCATTCTGATCTGAAAGTTGCAGCCCAAAGAGATACCCACATAGTCAGAGAAGTAAAGAAGTTAATCTCATGTTTCTTTAAAGAGCAAGCCTGTATACCTGTACAATGCTAGAAGTCTAACTAAATGAGGAAATGACAAATATTTTTTTTCTATGAAGACTGAGGGAGATTGGAGAATGCATTTATTATACCTAACTGAAAACCACTTCTTTTTGGAAGTTGTGGGTGCTTCATCACTCCAAATATTTTTAAGAAAAGACTGGATAGCCACTTGTCTCAAATTGTTTAGGTCCTCCTGCTTGAGCAAGGGGGTTGGACTAGAAGACCTCCAAAGTCCCATCCAACTCTATTCTAATTGATTGAGATTCCTGAGGAGACTGAATCCATTATATTTAATTAGCCAACAACTGATAAAAGGTGGCATTAAACAAGCATGCATATTTGATCTAGAACAAATTACTTCTACCTTTTGGGACAGATAAGAAGCAATGGTAAATTTTCCATGAATTGATTAAAATAAGTCTGTTAACAGAGATTTTTGAATTCTTAATCTTATATTTTTTTCTTCCTGTTAAATATATTATCATTAATATATAAAAGACAGGTCAATAATTTGCAAATAGATTTACTAGTTGAAAAAATGGGGTGAAGGTCTGTTTTGCAAGGGTTTGGAACCAATATTATAGTAATACTGTGTTTCTCAGAAAATAAGGCCAGGCCTTATTTTCTTTTGACCTCCCAAAAAACAGCTAGGCCATCTTTTCAGGGGTGACTTAATTTCTCCCCCCCCCCACACCCTTTCCTAGAGTGCCCTGTGGGCAGCCATGACTCACCACCAGCCACTCCTAATGGCCAATCATNCCCCCCCCCCACACCCTTTCCTAGAGTGCCCTGTGGGCAGCCATGACTCACCACCAGCCACTCCTAATGGCCAATCATGGTGGAGTGCAGAGGGCTCCCTACCCTCACCAAGCACCTTTGCTGCAGATCTGGGTATGGTGCTGGCTGCAGGCCAGGTCAGCAGGCAGGCAGCGGTGGTGTGGATGTTGGCCTTGGTGGCGGCAGGCACTTTGTGCCCACTGTCGCTTCCCCTTGTGTCCTTGCTGCGGCTTATGCCACATTTGGACTTCTGCCATTGGGCAAGACACAGAGGCTGGAGTCCGTGCATGATGTCATAGTGCAGCAATAGCTGAGAAGTGGCCCTTCCAGTGGATAGAGGAACAGTTCGAGCACATTCCTCCACCGACAACATTTCAGCTGCTTTTTGGGTGGGGGAACTGCCTCCATAGCTTCCATGGTTCCCACTGGCGCTGGCGCCTCTCTCACCAGCATCATCTCCAACAACAGTGTCAGCAACAGTGAGACAGACCCCCGCTGCCAATGAGAACTGCCTGCCTTCCTGCAGGGGCATCGCTTTGCTTGACAGCGGCTGTGTTGACAACATCCTGCAAGTTGGTGAGTCTATCAGGGTGAATCCTCTGGAAGAATCCTCTGGGAAGCTTGGCAAGGAAAAGGGAAGGAAGGGAGGAGAGATGGAAGAGTGTCTTTGGGATTTTCCAGGAGAAATCCAGGAGGTGGATTTCCATCCTATTTCTGCCCTTCGAGGAGATGAAGGTGGAGAGTGCATTTAAGGGGGTAAATCCTCCTTTGGGGTGAATCCTTTGGGAGAATTCTCTGGGAAGCTTGATGCTAATAGTTTGTAGGATGATTCCCTTTCTCTTCTGTTTGGATTGGAAGGTTTGCCTCTGCTCAAAGAGCAAAATGGATAGATGGTTCCCTTTTTAAAACTACCAGGAGGGGTGTGGAGGAAGCTGCTCAGCCAGTCTGTATTCTTTGGGAACTGACAGAGGGAGTGAGAGTAAAGAAAATCTAAAAAGGGCGAAAAGGTCTGGGGGGGAGTTCAGGCAGCTGGAGCAAGAGGAGAATGCCTGACTGTACAGGGGATGAGACCATGAACAGAAGCTCTGGGGCGCGAAGCAAAGGGAGGCATGGGAGGGAGAGAAACAATGGCATCACCCTCCCACCGCCGCTTCCACTCACCGAAGCCCAAAAGACTCACTGACTTGCAGGACATTGTCAATGCGGCCGCCATCAAGCAAAGAGATGCCCCTGCAGAAGGGCAGGCAATTCTCGTCTGCAACAGGGTCTGTCCTGCCACTGCTGCTGCTGTTGTTGGAGTTGGTACTGGTGAGAGATGCACCAGTGCCATCGGGAACCATGGAAGCTATGGAGGTGGCTCCCCTGACCAAGAAGCAGCTGAAACACTGCCAGTAAAGGAATGAGCTCGAACCATTCCTCCACCCACTGGAAGGGCCACTTCTCTGCTACTGCCACGCCGTGATATCCAGCATGGACTCCAGCCTCTGTGTCTTGCCCAATGGCAGCAGTCCAAATGCAGAATAAGCAGTGGCAAGGGCAGAAGGGAAAACAATGGTGGCAGAGGAAGTAGCAGAAGTGGCATTGGTGCAAAGTGCCTTGTCGCTGCCAAGGCTGATATCCATGCCACTGCCCCCTGCCCGTTGACCAAGCCTGCAGCCAGCACCATACCTGAGTCTGTAGGAAATGTACTTGGTGGGGGTAGGCAGCCTTCCGTGCTCTGCCATGATCTGCCCACGGGCTGCTCCTAACAACAAGTTCCCCCTGCCCTTCCCCCCATTTTGCATGTTTTAAATAGGCTTAAATTTTAGGGGAAGTGCTTAATTTTCACCTAGAAAACATGCTGGGCTTTCCTATGGGGGGGAGGGGGTGTATTGTTGGAGAAACCCAGTATATTAATCAGTATTCAATTAGGAAAGATAACATGTATATGTGTTGCATTTTTTTCTTTTTGATGCCTTTTTAATGTCATAATTATTTTGTGTTTTCTTTTGTTTTTTGCCTTTTTTAGTCTTTTGGGGAGTTTTATATTTTAACTTACTTTTGAATAAAATAAAAAATAGAATTAAAGAAAAAAGAAAAAGAAAGATAGCAAACTCCAAATGGTAGTTATCTGTACAACTATACAACTTTTCCATCCATTATCAAGCTTACTTGCTGTTTACTCAGCAAGTAAGGAAGAGATCTTGCAATCCAGGATCTTTGTCACTTAACTAAAAAATGAGATCAAGACAAGGGAGTGAAGAGATATTCACATACCTCACATAAAAAAGGAGAAAGGATTTGAAAGAAAACCTTGTGGGAACAAACTTGAATGTTTCCTTTCTTTTGTTTTCTCCTGTGGGTCTTTAATGCAGCTTGAAGATTGCTGGACCAACCATACCTTCTTTCTAATTATAAAAAGAAACACTGAGAGCACAGGAATGTGATAATGTAGGCATGTGCTTCGGGATGATTTGTATCATCTTGGACAACAGAAGGAAAAAATTTGTAGCCAGTGAGTGGAACAGCCATCAGCTTACCAGGTGACTAATGCTACAGGAAGAACAAACCTGGGCTTGAGCCATCTAACAATAAACAAGCTGAAAAGAGAGGCAAAGCCAACAGCCTTACCATTTCAACAGTAATACTGGGAACTTACAACTAGTCAAGCAGGCAGTTGATAAAGTTCCTTCTTTTCCTATCCTCCACTCCCAGCACAGGCTGAGAAACTGTAAAACCAACACTTCAGGACCAGGCCACAACAGCACCCAACAGCAATAGAAGTTAACTAAATTGAAAGTGGCTCATTTGATCACTCAGGTGACAAAGAAGAAGATAATTGTTAATAAGACTTTTTAGGAAACAGAAGAATAAATGGGTACATATATTATTATTACTATAATACAGCATTGGTTTAGTTTAAAATATTAACAGTTATAATGTTAAGCCAGAGATCAGAACATAAGTAAGTTTTTATACAATAATAGTCTCGCTGGAGGAAAAAAAAAAACCAGGGAAGAAAAGCAAAGGTCTCACTGGACTGTATCCTTTCCCAAAACAAACCAAATAAAAAACAAAAAACCCTCACAGACATGAGAAAAGTGTATCCTAAATCTGTACAGACCTATTTTAAGAATAAGACATGCTGATAATTATAGAGCTGACATGAAAAATCAAACTTTATATCTTTCCCACTGTTGGCATGCTTCTCTTGGAGAAATGCTGTTCTAAATAAGAATCAAGATAGGTTTGCTATGGAGGAAGGAACAAGCCCAAGAAGCACTGCAGAAAATAATGGAGTTGATCCTGTTTGGGTCTCAAAGAAAAAAAATACTTAAAAATGTGGGCTTAAAGATACATTGCTGATTTTTTAGGACCAGGATTCCTTTATAGACTCATAAATTGTGATTCAACCTGGGAATGCTTTACTGGTTAACCTGATGGTACAATTGACAGATTAAACTTTACAATCTCCTAAATTGACATAAACCCATATTCCTGGAGTGTGTGAACTTTCCACTCTTATTCTGGCATCTCTCTTGATATTGGCACAGTGAACCAACCTTGTTTTGTCTTGTCTTTTTATTTATTATTTGAAATTCAGCTATTACAAATTCTAGATAGCTACATGAGGTTCTTCTTGCTTGCTGGCTATGAACATGGCTCTCATCTTATGCTGAGGCATTATAAAGTACTTCTAGGTTATTAGTTTATTTAAAACTATTTTGAAATGCTATCATAATACCCTTTACCCCAGCATGTTACTCCCTTTTGGACTCTGAATACAAAAATTCTTAGAATGATGACTAGGGAACTACATCTGAGAGAATCAAATTGATAAAAATATTTTGTTCCCTGTTTTCAGAAGTTATTCATCTGAAACAGTCTGTGACTCAAGAAAGGTCATATCAAATTATAGTGGGCTCATATTTTTTTTTCCAGATGATCATTCTTAAAAACACATCCCCACTTGCTTTGGCTTTCACAGATGGCTTGGGGAGTAATGTTCAGAGCTATTTTTGAAAATGATAAATCTATGTCTCTAACTTTCTGTCAAAAGCATCTGCCAATCATAGTAGGATTATTTAGTATTATTTATTATTTACCTTTATTCATGAAATGTGGCCAATTCATTTGCATTTTAGAGGAGTATGGTAGTACAGATTGTGAGAAGTGTTGGGGTAATGGACTTATCTTTTGTCCATGGTCCTGAAATGGTAAAATTTTCAAACTATCTTATGAAGTGGAGACAGGAGTCCTTTCACAGGTACTCAAATATTCATAGAACATCCTTTCAATGATAAACAATACTTATTTTATGCACTGTTAGTCCATTGGTATTAGAAAATTGGTGAAAAAAAGTCTGTTATTTACAGTACAGCTTCACCTACAAATATACAAAAATACAACCATCTTCAAAAAAACCATATTTTTTTTTCCTTTGGAACCATCATACTTTATCTGCCTGTAAATACCCACCATTTGTCACACCCAGACCCTTTCCTGAATCATTCCACAAAGCAAGTTTTCAGAAAAAACAGCTTTGGCAGGCAATGGATACTAGGGGTAATTTACAGCTAACCAAGCAATACCATGATGGGGAAAGCTGATTTTTTTTTTAAATGAGAAAAGCTAAACAAAAGCTGAAATGAAGACACCACACAGTTCACATCAAATTAAAATGCTAATGAAGAAGGTGGCAGGCTGATGTATCTTAGATCAAGTTCTAGTTTTCTTTAGTTTTATTTTCTGTCAGGACTGTTCCATCATAATATATCAGGCCAAGCATTGTGCTCCCATCAAATCAATTCATTAATGGGAAGGGTGGCAGTCTGAAGTAGCCTTGATCAGTTGTTAATTTTGTTTTATGCATCATCCCACTATATTTATTCAATGTTAAGGCAATTACTTTTGTATAGCAAAGGTTTTGGCAGGAAAAGAATCATTAAAGCCAATTAAGGTGAACTGGATATGAAGAAAAACATTGTGTTCATGGAGCAATTTAAGTTGTTACCATTACATTAAATGCATCCTCTATAGAATCAAGCTTTCACATTTGATTCAGAAAATAAGACAGTCCTTAAAATACAAAAGCTACTTTCTTGTGACACCATCCATAACTATTAGAACATCATATGGGAAATGCCAGCAACACGTTTACAAGATGTGCTGGATTGGCTTGAGTGGAAGGTTACAGATTCTTTAGCAATCCAAAGATTGTGCATTCGTAAAATTAAGATAGCCAGATTTGCCTTTCTTGTCCTAAAATGCAGGCTGGAACATAGATACTTGTGAAGGCCAATAGTGTTGAAGCCAATGTGATCTCCAAGGAATGGTATTCTAAAGGTCAGATACCATAGCAAAAAAGGCTTCCTTTCTGACCCCCACAAACTCACTCCATAACAGATGGGGCTTGGGGCATCATCCTCCTGCCAAACCAGATGGAATATGTAGAAACAACTGGTCAAGTAACCACAAATAACTTATTTTTACATATTGTACTGTAATAGAATTGCAATCAGAAGCAGCTGGATAGTAAAGGGACACATTCACTACATTGTCATGTACAACCAACATAATATCTATGGATGGCATCCAGAGTAGTATGGAGTGTGGCATATAACAGGGTAACAGAGTTGGAAGAGAACTTGAAAGTCTTCTAATCCAACCCTCTGCTTAGGAAATCCTATATCATTTCAGATAAATGATTGTCCGATCTCTTGTTAAAAATTTCCAGTGTTGGAGCATTCACAACTTCTGGAGGCTACTATTATGGAATAGTAGTAATGATTCTGATTAATTGTTCTAACTGTCAGGAAGTTTATTCTTAGTTCTTGGTTGTTTCTCTCCTTGATTAGTTTTCATCATTTGCTTCTTGTCCTGCCTTCATGTGATTTGGAGAATAGGTTAAACCCTCTTATTTGTGGCAGCACCTTAACTTTTGAAACACTGCTATAGTTCCCCATGAGGGATTGCTTACTTATTAATATTCAGTAAAAGGCACTAATTATGTGTATAATAATATGACAATGCTGATGAATTATAATTTGCAATATTTGCCTGACAATGACATCATGTATGTGGATACCATTCTGGGATTCTTTTTTGTTTGGAAAATTGTGGAGAAGGCAGCAGAATTTGTTTAGAGGAAAATATCACTGCCCAATTTCTTTGTGAGAAAATAATTTCTACCTGTGCTGTCTTAAATGGTAGCCAAATCTTTCTAAATAAGGTAAACAGAAAATAATTAATACATCCCAGAAATGGTCTGCTCAAAAATTATTTTATTTGTTGAAGAAAATCACTTGTGCCCACAGAGGGGTATTGCAAAAAAGCTTCAATTGGTTTTGAAGAGCTGAATGGTTTCAAAGTGTGTAGAATAAGAACATATTATTTCTATCCGGGGAGAAAACAAATAAACTTAGATTTACCCAAAGGAAGGTGAATTACATGGCATTGTGTCTATTCAACTTCCAACTTCTGCTATTCGTTTCTATTGTTTGTAGGGACTTCTTAAGATAAAATATACCTTAATATTCAATGCTCTGTCTATATGACCTTTAAGAATTGAAGGGTAGTTTTCACTCAAGAGCATTAGAATATTAAAAAATGGGAGATGCATTTTTAAAAACTGTTTGCTTGACTTTTTTAGATGAAAGGCAGATCTGGCATATTGTATTCAAATTGAAATAATCAGTGGCAGCTACCTTATGAATTAATTTCTTTCCTTCATTGCTTTAAAAATCTCAGCATCTGTACTTTAACCTGTGTTAGCATGGCATGTTACTAATAGTGTTGTACAGGAGGCCATTTCATGAACTGTTTGTGAACAGCATGTTAATTTTGCACTGTGTGAGAAAGATGTAAAAAAGTAAAAAAAAAAAAAACTCCACAAAACTGCATTTGGAAATATAACTTTCCACATATGTTAAAAATAAAGTAACTAGTCATTCACATTACTAAACAAATAGATTGTGTAAGTAGGAGAGAATCAAAGGTTGAGAATCACTGATACATTAAGATGCATAAATTAAAAAATAAGATGAGATTCCTTCCACTTTTATATGAATCTTTCTTGACAAATCGATGTCTTTATTCTTGAAAGGGCAAGGCCATAGAGGTATGTCTAGGGTACAAACAGAAAAGTAGATGGGTTCAGAACAAAGAACATCTATAACAGCATGCAACTTAACAATTACACACAAACATTTAAACACCAAGGACAGCATACTTTAAAACCTGTTATGTAAAAGATGTACAGATCAAATTCAAAATATGAAATTTAATTTTATATAAAGATTATCAATAACTCTTAATACTTATTTTCATGCTTCCCAATTTCAGATAAAAAATATTGTTTTGAAAAAACTTTTCAGTGAAATTGGAGTAAGGGAAATTGTGCCGCTAATTTTTGAATGTCACCAAACTCACACAGCTTCAATTGACAGATCAGTTGTCACCCTACTTGGATAGTAGTTCCAAAGGTGATTTTTCAACAGTCAACTGAATTTTCTTGTTTTTTCTTTGAAGACATTTCATTTTCATACAAGAAGCTTCTTTAGCTCTGACAGAATAGAACAGAATAGATTAGAATAGAATAGAATAGAATAGAATAGAATAGAATAGAATAGAATAGAATAGAATAGAATAGAATGTTTTATTGGCCAAGTGTGGTTGGACACACAAGGAATTTGTCTTGGTAAAAATACTCTCAGTATACATAAAAGAAAATTTTCATTTTTCAAGACTCAAGAATCATAAGGTACAACACTTAATGACAATCATAGGGTAAAATAAGCAATCAATTCATACTTGGAAACAGTCAATATAAAGCCCCTGTCACATTGCACCAACGGATGCAAAGAGGATGTAAAACCAACAAAAAAGCTTGCCATCCGTTGGTTAACGCGATGTACTCACTGCCTCTGTTTTGCTTCTTCTCTATCTGTCCAGCATCCGTCTATTGATGTTTCATCCACGCAGAAAGTTTTGAGCTGCCGAAAACTTTTACGTGGAAAATGTATCCAATTCGTCCGTTCTGCATCTGCTACGCATCCGCTCTGCATCCGTTACGCATCCGCCTAATATCGCTAGGCATCCGCTGCACATCCGCGCAACTCGCATCCGCTCAGACGCAGGAGGAAGAGGAATGAACGCAGAACGGATGCAGAACAGATGCAGAACGGATGCCAAGCAGAAACAAAGTGTTTAAACGGAAAAAACATTCGCAAAGGGAACCTATCTTGGATATTAAGGATTCTACAGGATGCCTAGAGGATGCCTAGAGGATGCCTAGAGGATGCAAAGGGACACCTATACTGCCATAAAAAGGCGGAGCAACTCATCTGCATCTCACTTTCAGACCAGCAGCCCAGCTGTGCAGACCTCTGCAGCCTCATCTGACTCTTGCTCTTCCACAGCATCCAGTCATGTCAATTGTGGATCGTAACACAGTCCTTTTGGCAGCCACCATCCTTCTGCAACAGTGCGAAGCCATCTACAGGCTCTCTGAACTCTACTACGGGAAGAAAAGGAGGCGGCCAAGAAGCGTCTGGGTCCAAAGATGGATCGGGAGAAGAGCAGAGTACGGGCTGTACAACAAGCTGATGGTGGAGCTCAGGAACGAAGACACTCGTGCATTCCAGAACTTCATGAGGATGCCTCCAGCCATGTTTGACGAAGTTGTGGAGTGGCTGAAACCCAGGTTGACCAGCAGAGCACCAACTTCTGGCCCAGCCTGGAACCTGGGCTCAAGGTGGCACTGATTCTGTGCCACCTGGCCTCAGGGACCACGTACAGGAGCATGCAGTACGGTTGGAGGGTGCCACACAACACCATCAGCATTGTGGTCAGAGAAGTGGTGCAGGCCATCATCAAAGAATACCTGGAGGAGCTCCTCCAGTGCCTCTCCACTGATGAAGGATGGAAGAAAGTTGCAGAGCAGTGGTACCAGAGGTGGAACTTCCCCTCAACGTTGGTGCCATAGATGGCAAGTACGTGGCCTGCAAAGCACCACCCAAGTCGGGCTCCACTTATTTCAACTACAAGGGCTTCTTCAGCATCGTCCTCTTTGCCATGGTCGATGCTGACTACAAGTTCATTTACATCGATGCTTCAGGCAGTGGCTCATGTTCAGATGCCCAGGTATACAACGCCAGTGAACTCAAGGAGGGGCTGGAAGGCAACCTCATCATGGGCTTTCCAGATCCAACCCTGCCCAATGACACGCAAGATGTGCCCTACTTCATCGTGGGGGATGACGCCTTCTCCCTCAGAACCTACCTCATGAAGCCCTACACTTCCAGACTCCTCACCGTGAAGAGAGGATCTTCAATACAGACTGTCCAGGCAAGGCGGGTGGGGGAGAACGCCTTTGGCATCCTGGCCAACAGGTTCCAGGTAATTCTCACCACCATGGCAGCATCGCCCAGAGACCGTAAGGAGGATCGTGGAAGCTTGCTGCATCCTGCACAATCTCATGCGCACCCGCTACCTAGTGTTGCAGAACAGACTCGTGGACCTCCAACAAGGCAATGGGGACATGGAGCCTGGGGAATGGAGGCAAGGGCGAAACCTGATAGACACTCAGGATGTGCAAGGCCCCAACAAAGCTTCACGTGAAGGGAAGATGCAGCGCAACCTCCTGAGACACTGGTGCAACTCCCAGCTGGAGCAGTGGAGTGGCAAGACAGAATGATAGATGATTAATGGATGCTTCCTTCAGCCTGTCTCATCACACTGATGAGATTGGGCCATGTATGTTGAGTGGGCCTATAATGAACAGGGCATTTAATAAAGAGTTGTGTTTGTGTTGACATAGGTGTGGCACAGGGAGGTGGACCATACAGTCCCACTATGCTTGCACTGGAGGCTTATCTATCCCACTGCTATCCTTACCCATCCCACAGCTATTACCCATCCCAAAGGTATCACTCGCCATCCCACAGCTATTACCCATCCCACAGGTATCCTGCCCATCACACAGCTATTACCCATCCCAAAGGTATCCCTGCCAATACCACTGCTATCTTAACCCATCCCACAAGCATGCAAATGCTTAAACCATTTTAAAAGTTTCCACCAAGACTTTATTAAGAAAAAGAAATGAAGCAAGTGTGTGAATCAAAGATAAACTTTATTGAACAACAATCTGTAAAACAAAAATGACCCAAGTCAAGTGTCCAAATAAACTCTACAGGTAGCCAGCTACCCAGTCTCTGGCACTCTTATTGGTCACTCGGAGGTGTGCCCAGTCTCAGGGGTGAAGGGTCCAGGTGCTGTGGGGGGGGTGGTGCTGGAGTACTGGTCTGAAGCACCACTGAGGTGCCTAGCCCTGAGAGGACAACAGGTGATGGTGTGTTGAGAAAGCTCTCAGACAGCTGGCTCAGACCCGTGATGCTGAGAGGTCCTCCTCCATGCCATGGGGTGTCAGCCCCAGTCCTGACAACAGATGCACTAAGGCCAGGCTTGGCTGTGGGGTAGAGGAAGGAGTAGTGTAGTGGGGCTGTCTGGTCTGCATCTGGGTGAGGATTGGCGTGGGTGGCATCGGTGGTGTGGGTGGCATCGCTGTCATCGGTGACATCATTGGCATGGCTGCATCGGTGGCATCAGTGGAACCGATCGCAACAGTGTCGCCCGATGACTCTGTGCCTGGACTGGGAAGGCGCCGTGCCTGTGCTGCTGGACCTCCTGGGAGACATAGCCCTGGTAGGTGAGGGCCTGTGGGAAGCCTTGGTATGGGAGGGACATCACCTGGGGTGGAGGAGCAGACCTGGACTGGGTGAGAGCAGGTTCCCCTGGTCTGGAGGGTTGTGAAGCAGCTCCGTGATCCAGTCCTTCACCACCTGGTACTGGGGATCCTCCAAGTCCCTCAGGGCCTGGTTGACATAGGTGAGGAAGGGCTTGCGGTTGGAGGATTAGGAGTCTCTCAGACTCTCTCAGCCACTCCAGCACCTCATCCTCGTGTTCCTCCTCAATGAAGTATTGCCTCCTCTCCCGTCCCCGCATACGGCTTCCTCCTTTGCCAGGACCAGATGGGCCCTCATCAGAGGGGCTCCCATGTGGTAGGGGCTGCTCCTCCACACCACCAGCAGCACCAGCACCAGCAGGATCATCATCATCATCAGCAGCAGCAGCAGCAGCAGCTGCAGCAGGATCATCATCATCATCATCATCATCAGCAGCAGCAGCAGATCAGCAGCACCAGCACAGCAGCACAGCAGCACCAGCAGCACCAGCAGCACCAGCAGCACCAGCAGCACCAGCAGCACCAGCAGCACCAGCAGCACCAGTAGCACCAGCAGCACCAGGAGCATGAGCAGGATGAGCAAGACCAGGAGCACAAGCAGTACGAGCAGACTAGCAAGTCCAGGAGCACGAGCAAGACGAGCAAGTCCAGGAGCACGAGCAGGACGAGCAGGACCAGCAGCAGCTTCAGCAGAGTACACAGCAGAAGCACCACTGCCAGGAGCAGCTTCAGCAGAAGCTCCAGCACCAGAAGAGCGAGCCCGAGCAGCAGAAGCCCCAGCAGAAGCAGAGGTCAGGGCCAGGGGGCGGGAGGGTGGCCCTGTCCCTCTTGCCAGGGATGGTGGCAGGTTGCTGAGACTTTCGCTTCTTCCCATGGTTGTGGGTTGCTGGCTGGCGGGGCTGGCTGGAGGCTGGCAGGCACCAAGGCTGGAAGGAAGCCTGGCACCAAGGCTGGCAGGACCCTGGCAGGAAGGCAGGCAGGCAGGAAGGCAGCAAGGCTGGCAAGTAGGCAGGCACACAGGCTGGCAGGCAGACTGGCTGGCAGGGAGGCTGGAAGGCAGGCTGGCAGCAAGGCTGGCAAGGCAGGCAGACAGCAAGGCTGGCAGGGAGGCTGGCCAGGAGGCTTGGAGGCAGGGGCAGGAAGGCTGGCAGTAAGGCTTGCAGGCAGGCATGCAGGCAGGGCAGGCAAGGACTCGATGTATCCTGCAGCAGGTCTTTCCTCCGAATGCTGGCCACGTGCGAGCTGCTTCCCTTTATATCCAGGGGCTTGCGCAATGCATCCCCCCGCATGCGCAATAACCCAGGCATCCGTTAGGCTTCCGCTGTGCATCTGCTAGGCTTCCGCTCTGCATCCATTTCATCCACTGTGCATCCGCTCTGCATCCGCTTCATCTGTTCCGCGTCCACTTTGCTGAGCCCCCGGAAGCCCTGCAGATGTGCCATCCGCTCCCATCCGCTTCCATCCGTGGGCTTCCGTTCCGCATGCGCTTTCCATCTGCCCTGCATCCTCCCCGCGTCCGTGTTATCTGCTCCGGTTATGCAAATTTTTGCCCCTTTTGAGAGCAGATAACAACGGATAGAACATTTTGCTCGTCCGTTGTGTCCATTTTGCATCCATTGGGCAGTGTGACAGGGCCTTAAATTGTAAGGATACAAGTGACAAAGTTACAGTCATACAGTCACAAGTGGGGGTGATAAGAAGTGATGAGAAGATTAACAGTAATGGTAGTGTTCACTTTGTAAATAGTTGAACAGTGTTGAGGAATTATTTGTTTAACAGAGTGATGGCTTTCAGGAAAAAAACTGTTCTTGTGTCTAGTTGTTCTGGTGTGCAGTGCTCTATAGCATTGTTTTGAGAGAAGGAGTTGAAACAGTTTATGTCCAGGATGTGAGGGGTCTGTAAATATTTTCACAGCCCTCTTTTTGATTCATGCAGTATACAGGTCCTCGATTGAAGACAGGTTGGTAGTAATTGTTTTTTCTCTAGCCCTAAATATCCTCTGAAGTCTGTGTCTGTCCTGTTGGGTTGAAGAACCAAACCAGACAGTTATAGAGGTGCAAATGATAGACTCAATAATTCTTCTGTAGAACTGTATCAGCAACTCCTTGGGCATTTGAGCTTTCTGAGTTGGCTCAGAAAGAACTTTCTTTCTCTTATTTGATGACATTTTTGATGTTAGGTGTCCATTTTAGGTCATGTGATATGGTAGAACCTAGAAATTTGAAGGCTCTTACTGTTGATACTGTGTTGTCTAGTATTGTAAGATGTAGTAGCATGAGTTTTCTTCTAAAGTCTACCACCATTTCTACGGGTTTGAGTTTGTTCAGTTCCAGATTGTTCCGGTTATAATACGAGGCAAATTGTATAACCTCCTGTCTGTATGCGGATTCATCATTGCCTCAAATTAGACCAATCACTGTTGTGGCATCAGCAAACTTCAGTATTTTAATAGATGGATCATTTGAGATGCAGTCATTGGTATATAGGGAGAAGGAAAGTGGAGAAAGCACACAGCCTTGGAGGCACCCTGTGCCAGTTGTACAGGTATCAGATGTGATTCTGCCTAGCTTCACCTGCTGCTTTCTGTCCATTAGGAAGCTATTGGTCCACTAACAAGTGCATTCAGGTACTGCAGTTGGTTTAATTTACTTTAGAGAATGTCTTAAATGATGGTATTGAATGCTGAACTGAAGTCTACAAAAGGACCCTTGTGTAGGTAATTGAAGATTCAAGATGTTGTTGGATGTAATGCAGAGCTATATTAAGAGCATCATCTGTCAATCTATTTGCCTAGCTGCATAGGATCTAATGGAGGATCCGTGATGGTTTTCAGATGGGACAGCACAAACCTTTCAAAGATTTGCAATAACTACAGATGTTAGAGCAACTGGTCTGTAGTCATTCAGTTCCTTGATGGAAGGCTTCTTTGGCACTGGGATGATAGTAGAGCATTTGAAGCAGGAAGGAACATAACACATCTCTAGTGATCTAGTGAAGATTCGGGTGAAGATGGGGCCAATTGGTCAGCATAAACTTTTAAGCAAGGCACAGATTTTTAAGCAAATGAATGGTGGGCAATGGAAAGATTTATATTCCTTGTAAACAACTGCTCATTTTCATTCTTTTCATGAGCCACTGGGGACACTTAGAGGTTTGTCTGTGTCCTCAAGGTTACTTGAGTATGGTTATGAAGCCTTCTTGGAACTGTTGAAAGGACTGTGTTGTGGAGCTGTGCTTTCTGCATGATGTTTTTTTCACTGTGTTCCTTTACTGGAGATGATTCTGTGTTGTCTGCATCTCAAACTGAAATGCAAATCATTTCTGTAGTCTGCAATTTTTCTTACTCACACACAATTCAAAGGGGTTTCATCCCAAAGTGTATAGCTAAACTTCTGTGGAGATTCTCAGCTATCTAGTGCATGGTTGTGCTTTTGTTTGAGAGCAGAGAACACAGACTCACTCAATGCCTATCCCTGTGTTCAACACTGAAGGGACACAGGATAGAAAACATCATGCAGAAAGCACAGATCCACAACACAATCATTTTAGCAATTCCAAGAAGGCTCTACACCCATTTGCGCTACTCACTGAGGACACAGACAAACGTCCAAGTGCCCTAAATGGCTTTCTAAAAGAATGCAAATGATAAGCTGTCTGCAAGGAATATAAATCCTACGAATCCTCATCATCCAGCCAGAGCTGAAAAAGCTTCTTGAATGCAAAGTTATATCTCTTCAAAGAAAAACAAGTAGAAAAAAACATGCTTCGAGGTTCCAATATATGACAAGAGGGTTTCTGGATCATACCCATCCTAGCTGATCTAGTGGGATAGGCAGATGTTCTGAAGAAGTGATCTCACAAATATGTTAGATTTTGCAGCAGATATCAAATCCAGAAAGCACACACAGATGACTGATTCAGCAGGATTCATTAACTTCTTTACATACATATAATACATAAGTAAATGTACAATACCAATGTAGGTTCTTCCAACATGGCAAAGAGTTACAGGCAAAAACTCAAGCAAATGAGAGAACAGGGAACAATTTCAGCTTCAATCCAGCAATTGCAGAAAAGACTGCAGCTTCAGAGCTCAGAGTTTACTATAGAGCCATGACTAGACTCCTTCCAGTTTCAGTTTTCAAACAGCCCTCATTGGCTGACTTAGTTACTAAGCATATTCATTGGCTGACCTTGTTACTATGCCTCTGCCAGTTCATGAATATTCTGACAAAATAACTGTTTTAATGGAGTTTGATGAGGAATTGTTTTCCATGGGTTCAGATTATGAAAATGTGTCCAATGAATCTCAAGTACAGAAGCACTTTCAGGGGATAATAGTTTTTAAAAATATTGTTCTTTGCAGACATGAAACTTCAATATATTATAAAGCCATCTATAAAGCTTTATAATGTATATTTATATTTATGTATATTTATATTTATACTATATAAATATAGTATAAAGCCATGTTTCCAAAGGTAAAGTAGTTATTGATGAATACAAAATCACAGCATTTGGTAACAAGGTGTGTTGACATTTCTGATGAAGTTTTTCTGATAGCTTGAACTCCATGTTTGTTGTGGATGTTGGGATCTCAATAATCTTGCTAACTAAAATGGCAGAGTTAGGAAGGTTGCCAATGGATTTCAGTTGTCTTATGGAATGTGATATGATATAATTTGGCTTATGGGTGCAAAAAGTCTAAGTACAAGAGTCATGAAACCATATATTCTAGCTTAACAGTTCTACTGTTTGAAACAAAAGGAACGCCCAGTTTTGTGTAATTTGTATATTTTATACCTGATAGGAGCTCCTGGGTTCTTTTCGTGTAAATTTGGTCCTGTATGTTGCTTCATCAGATTGCATAATTCTTTCTGATATGTTGCCGTGGAAACTATTGTATATAAAATCAGGGACATTTTCTGATGAGAATATCCAGCATTAGAAGTCACCAAATTTAACCATGAGGGGTTCTCTGTGACACTTCTTGGTATAATTTCAGAATAATTTAATATTGAATCAAACGAGCTTTACTCAAATAAGTTCCCCTGCTCCCCTCATCTTTATGCTAAAGAGAATATACGAATCTTGGATTTTCTTGTTGTAGTTGGTATGCCTCTATATGGCCTTGTGAGTTTAGGAAAGGATATGGAAGGACTGAATTGCTTTGAGGGATAGGCTGGAATGCATTGAGAGAATATGTAACATCTTCTCTTTGATCTTATTTTGAATTTGACTCAAAAAAGAACTCTGCAGCTTGGAGGCAGTTAAGAGCAAGCTGTCAGAGATCATTTTGTGGTTCAAGCTTTCTACTATAACTCTAAGCTATGCCATGGATATCCTGATGGCACTGATTTCTTATACTATAATTTTGAAAGGAAATGCTGTTGTGTAGTATTTTATATTTGTTCAATATGTGAAATTTGCTCAAGCTTAAATATTGGATTATATTTTTTGTGAAAATATTATGAATACAAAAAAAAAAAAAACANCCATTGCATCTCGTACAATGAAATCAAATACCATCTTCAGCGCACATTATGACCATGACCATGAAAATAAACACAAGCATACATCTTTCACCATCCAAACATTGAACTGTGCTATACAGCAGAATTCAAAAGAGCTACTGCCCTGGGATAGGAGCTGTTTTTCAGCCTTTGTCCTTGTTTTTATTATTCTGTACCATCTGCCAGATGGTAATAGTTCAAAAAAAGGGTTCCCAGGATGAGATGGATCTTTGAAAACATTCTGAGCTTTCTTCAGGCAGAGGAAGCTGTAAAGCTCTTCCAATTTTCAATTTTCTACTTCTGCAAATGGTTTTCATTGGAGCACTAGTGTCTTAATCTTTGTTTCATTTCTAAACAGGCAAAAGACTATTGGGAAAACTTCATATAACAGATATATTATCACATGTTTGAACTTTAAAGAAAAAAATGCGGCATAACTTTCAAGATATCCCATTCCCTCCCCACCCCACTAATCTGCTGTCCAGATCTGTTCTCCTGTGCAGGGCAACAAAAGAAGACCCAGCCGATCATCTGGGACATAGGAGGCAGAGAATAGATGGGGGCAAAGCCAGTCAGAAGTGATATTTGCGGTTCTCTGAACTACTCAAAATTTCTGCTACTGGTTCTCCAGAACTGGTCAGAACTTGCTGAATACCACCTCTGGTCTGCTGCTTAGGTGGGAGATTGGAATAGATGGCCTACAAGGTTCCTTCCAACTCTGTTAATCCGTTAAAGCATAATTTATCAGGATGCTGAGGGAGTAGTATTGGTCAGTCATTGCATTGTTAATTTCATTACTTAAGGTCTGAGGAATAGATCACATGGAATATTTATGTAAGGTGTGTATATAATCTACTTCTAAAGTAACATGAAGCAAATGTATTCATTTTGATAAAGAAATATGATATTTGTCTTCAGTTACCAAGATTATATTAGCTGAATAGCTAAAAAGGAAACAAGGTACAATATAACTAGTTTCTATAAATTATCATATAACATGCCCATATGTGTAACTTGTTGATTCTTCAAATTTAATTTACATGAAGTTTGTATGTCCAAAGAAATAAGATGAATCACAACTAACAAATCTGTAGTATAACTTAAAGAAATAGTTTATGTTGGGCATTTTCTTTAAAGTTATGAAATAATCAGATGGAACTTTTAAAAAGTAAAAGGGTTAATTAGTGACAAAGATTATTTAAATAAGATATGCTTCATTTTTCTGAAACAAAATTATAGTCACACTGAATATTTTAATTTCCTTAGAGTAGAATTACTCTGACAATATACTGGTAGATAAAATTATTCACAGTACCCTTATTAGTATTGTGTACCATTTCCTGTTTTTTGAAAAAAAAATCACAGGGAAAATGAAATTGATTGAACTATTCTGCCATTTGAAACTCAGAGTCAAGTGTAGCACCATGGCTTTGGAGACAATGTAAAAGTTGATATGATGCCTTGGGCTCAACCATGAGGGAATGGAAGCCTTGTTTGTTATTAAAGTCAGTAATGAGGAGTCAGACATTAGATTCCCTGCATATTGTTTGGAGCTAATTCCACTAGAAGATAAGCCTGCCTTAAGACACAAAGCGCTTTTTCATCCCACAATATTTATTTAATTTAATATTTGAGAACATTATTTCATATAAAACTATGATACACAATTGTTACAGCTTGATGATGTCTCATTTAAATTTCTTAATTATTGCAATTGTACCATTGTCAATAGTATAACATTTTCAAGAGATTAGCTTCTCACAATAAGAGCCTTTTTTCCTGTCACTAAATCCTTAAAGGGTTTCATCTATTTTGCATTACTAAATGGCCTGAGCACAATCTTGACAGACACTCCCAGAAAAGGATGTTTAATACTATAATAATAAGAACAGCAATAACAATCATAGAAATAAAATCCAAAAGGTAAAACTGCATTGCCACTAAAAGAATATCTATAAAAATTATTTAAGCCAGATAAATTCATGGTGTTTTACATTGTATAGATAAAAGGAGGTTGCATATTGTTACTAACCTGACACTCTTTTCAGAAAGTATGCAATTGTTTTACTATGAACTCATTTCCTTCCTTCCTTTCCTTCCTTCCTTCTGTTATTGGTGCAATGTATTAACATTCTGTCTTAAATTATAATCTCACCATTAGAATAGTTCTTTAAAATATAGATTTTACATTTTTATGTAGTCTTAACTTTTAAGAAAAAACTCAAGGAAGAGAATGTCAAAGAGACAATGGTGGCATGGGCTACAAATTTTGGATATAACATCGAATTGGCAAAATGGCAAAATCTTTGGAAAAATAATAGGAAACTAACAATGGCTACAGAGACCATCAATAAGGTGCAGGAATTATATGAACAACTGGCAGGAATAGAGGAAGAAATGAGTAGTAAAGAAGAACTGGAGAGCAACAACCAAGACCAGTAAGAAGATCAATGACAGGAAATGCTAGAAGAACAGGAAGAAAGAGATAAAGGCCATGTCACACTGCCCAACGGGTGCAAAAAGGACACAACGGAAGAGAAAAATGTTACATCCGTTGTTATCCGCTCTCAGAAGGGGCAAAAATTTGCATAGAGGCCGGGCTTGGTGTGGCGATGGGGAAGGTATGTAGTGGGGGCTGTCTGCTCTGCAGCGGGGTGAGGACTGGTGTGGTGGCATTCATCTGACGTGGCGGGCCATCGCGGTCGTGGGTGTTGCACCGATGCTGTGCCTGTATGTGGAAGCTGCTGTATGTGCTGCTGGACCCTCCGGGTAGCTGTAGCCCTGGTAGGTGAGGACTGTGAAGCCTTGGTATGGGAGGGACAATCACCTGGGTGAGGAGCAGACCTGGACGTGGGTGGGAGTCAGTGCCTGTGGTTCTGGAGGGTTGTTAAAGCGTGGTGATGATCCGTCTCCTTCACCACCTGTACTGGATCCGCATCTCCTTGAGAGGTCTGGTTGAACAATTGAGGAAGGGCTGCGGTTGGAGAGGAGGATTAGATGGGACCAGCTAGAGAGGAGACCAATGCTGTGCAGATGGTGTCCCTTGATCTCCACCAGGAGCTTGTGGCTGTGCCCCTGCCGTCTGGCTCTCTGCCTTACTGTGGAGGCGGAGGGGGGTGGATGCGGCTTCGGCAGTGGTGCGACTCGATGTCTCCTTTCTCCACCGCACCAGGTAGTGCCGTCATCGCCTCTCCAACACTCTTTCCACAACCTTGCCGGGGTTCTCCCGCCGTGGCACGCTCCCACAGAAACCTGGCTGGAGACAGACGGACTTGACTCCTCGCTGGAAGAGACTGGTCGCAGCAGGCAGCTGCCAGAGAGAGAGGGTAGACAGGATGGGCCTCCTGGTGCTCCTGCGGTGCGGACCTCACCCTCAGGGGAAGCTGCACTTGCCATTACATAGTTCTCTCTGTCCGTCAGCCTGAACCGTGGGCCTGGTGACAATTTTTTGAGGTGCAGCTTCCGTACCAGGTGTGCATGTGACTTTCCACCAGCCGAAGTAGCACATCAGATGTGTAAGGCCCAGACTTCTCCGCCTTCCTCGTCTCCAAGCAGCCTGCTTCTGCTGGTGTCCCTGTACAAAGCCGGTGTCCTTCCCCACAGATAGTCGTTCTCTCTCAGCCACTCTAGCACCTCCTCCTCGCTGTTGCCTCCTCAATGAGTATTGCCTCCGTCTCCCGTCCCGCATACGCCGCTTCTCCCTTTGCAGGGACCAGATGGCCCTCATCAGAGGGCTCCCAGGTTGTAGGGCTGCTCCTCCACCACCAACCAGCAGCAAGCAGCAGCAGCAGCAGCATCACCAGAGGATCATAATCAGCATCATCATCATCAGCAGCATAAAAGCATTAAATCCCAAGCAGCGATCATAATCAGCAGCTAGCAGCAGCAGCAGCACCAGGATCAGCAGCACAGAGTAAGCACAGCAGCAGGGTCAGCAAGACCAGGAGCATGAGCAGGACCAAGAGCACGAGCCAGGACCAGGAGCACGAGCAGGACCAGGAGTACGAGCAGAACGAGCAGACCGCAGGACCATAGGACCAGGAGGCAGCTTCAAGCAGAGTACGCAGCAAAGCACCACTGGCAGGAGCAGCTCCAGCAAAGCTCCAGCAATAGAATAGCGAGCCCAAGCAGCAGAAAAAGCCCCAGCAGAAAGCAGAGTCAGGGCCAAGGCGCGGGGATGGGCAGGGGGGTGGCCCTGTCCCTTTTGCCAGAGGATCGGCGACAGGTTTGCTGAGGCTTTGCACTTCTTCCCCATGGTTGTGGGCTGTTGCTAGGCTGGCAGGGTAGGCTTGCAGGAAGGCTGGCAGGCACCAAAGGCCTAGCAAGGAAGGCTGGCAGGAAGGCTGGCAGGAAAGCCTGCCTAGGAAGCCTGGCAGGAAGGCTGGCAGGAAGCAGGCACAAGCGTGCTGGCAGACAGACTGGCTGGCATGGGAGGCTGGAAGGCAGGCTTGCCAGCAAGGCTGGCAGGGAGGCTGCCCAGGCAGGCTAGGGAGGCAGGCTGGAAGTCAGGCTGGGAAGGGTTGGCTGCCCAGGAAGGCCTGGAGGCAGGCGTGGCAGGGAGGCTCGGCAGCAGGCTGGAAGAAAGGCTGCCGAAGACAGACATGCAGGCAAGAACTCGAAGTAACAGCAGAGGTCTTGTCCTCCAATGCTGGACCACGTGCGAGCGTCTTCCCTTATATCCGGGGGCTTGCGCAATGCATACCCCCCGCATTCGCAATTAACTTCCAGGTATCCGTTCTGCTTCGCTCGATGTGCATCCGCTAGGCTCCGCTGTGCATCCGCTTTCATCCGCTGTGCCAATCCCGCTCTGCATCCAATTGTTTCCATTCCCGCGTTCCGCTTTTCTGAAGCCCCCCCGGAAGCCTAGCAGTATGCCCATTCTATGGGCTTCCGTTCCGCCATCCACTTTGCATCCGCCCTGCGTCCTCCCCGCGGTCCTGTTTATTCCGCTTCAAT
>BHFT01041251.1:0-48944 GCA_004320025.1 Laticauda laticaudata
TGATGTTTTTGGTGTTAGGTGTCCATTTGAGGTCATGTGATATAGTAGACCCTAGAAATTGGAAGGTCTCTACTGTTTTTTATTCTCTCATTTTTGTCATATTGCTATAGTTTGATAAACAATGTTTGATACTCCAAAATAAAAGATGAAAAGTAATAATGTTCCCAGAATTTCCAGAATGGTTCAAGAGGACAGGCACTATTTCAAAGAATGGCAATAAAAGCCATAGCTAATGTGGGAGGTGACTCCACTGTAATCCATAGGTCATTATTTATAATATTTTTAATACCATAAATAATTTTTCTTTATGTTTATTATACTGCCTGGACAACAGGCTAGATAAAGGCTGGATTTAAAACTTGCCTTTAAAATCTTCCATAGTTTTAATGTTGCTGTTTTTAAATAAATTATTGGACATATTCACTAACTTCAACATACTGGAATGAAAACAATCTCAATATTACATTGTGAACTCAAGTATTAATATTTGCCACCCTTGAGGATCAAAAGAGTTATTGATTCTAACTATGGTAGGCATTTTGGATAAAAAAAATGATTTTGATTCTTAAAAGAAATTGACATTTTGGTGTAATTCCCATTTAAAAGTGACTAAACTTTTTTTTGAAAAATAGGCTGAAATTGAATTATAACTGCAAATATACAGGAGGTACTCAACTTACAACCACAACTGAGCCCAAAGTTTCTGTTGTTAAGTGAGAATTTGTTAATTGAGTTTTTGCCCCATTTTACGATCTTTCTTGCCACAGTTGTTAAGTGAATCTGCTTTGCCATTGACTTTGCTTGTCAGGTTGCAAAACATGATCACATGACTCCAGAACACTGCAGTTGTCATAAATATGAGTCATTTGCCAAGTGTGAATTTTTGATCATGTGACCATAAGGGTATGCACAATGGCCATTAAGTGTGAAAAATAGTTGTCACTTTTTCAGTGCTGTTGTAACTTTGAGCAGTCACTAAATGAACTGTTGTCAGTCAATTACCTGTAAATATAAACTAGCCTTATCAGAGATCCTAAGTGTTGGTATAGATGGGGAAAAAGTAGGCAACAGTTGTGCAAAGTGGCTACAATGTGCCCAGTAACTGGTACTATGCTTATTAATGAAGATGTAGACTTAATTATAAATAAAATAACTAATATGTGCACCAGAAAAGAAATACTGATATTACTTAGGTTGTTGTATATGCATACAAAACTGGTAACCCCAAAGGTCTTATGTTACTTTCCAGGGGTTGCTGAAATTGCCAGAACCAGAGATGACTTCTGGGGGAAAATCTACAACATTATGAATGAATGTGAGCCAGGAGGGGAAAAAATATCCTGCTAGATGGCACAAATGGATGGATGGGAATATGAAGACAGAGCACAGGAAAACGACTGAACTACTCAGTGGCTGAAGAATGAGTGAAAATAGTGATATCAAAGGATGTTTGTTTCCAATATGGTTTGTGCATAAGTCTATTAGAATAAATTTTTGGCTTTAGATCCAGGCTGGATCATCTAAGGATCACAGAGGGTGAGTTGCTTGAAGCAGAGATGAAATTTATTTCAATAGCATGAAAGACAATCTCAGCAATTGAATATAGGCTACATAATCGAGTTAGTTACCTTTACACCTTTCCTCTATACCTTTCTTTGTAATCATTCTTCCATTATTACAAATACTTTATGTTTAAGTGAATTATCTTAAATGTGAGATTATTATTTTTCTATGAAGACAGTTCACTTTTGATTAACACATTTGTCGAATGCTTCCTGATGACATAAATCTATAGTATAATTGAAATGGACTGAAATACAATTTATATGCATTTCTCTGCATTTATATGCACCACACAATATTATCTGACAATGTTGGCAGAAAACATTTATTCACAAAAAGCATCATGCTTTCTCATAAATATGCTGCTTTGCATACTTCCATTCTGCTTCCAAAAAGTGAGGAAGCTTGGGCATTCATTGTGACATTACTCAGCTGAATTTATTGCATTGCCTGTATTATTTCCATCACTTTGTTCATCTAACTGCAATGTTATATCTATTTATACAAATAAATGTTTATTTTGTTAACATTTATTAACTTGTAGAATTCTGCTCAGACTCTAATTTAAAAAAAAATCTACCTATTTTGGCACATGCCATCTTTTGGGAGCACCAAGGGTCACATCTATATTTTAGAATAAAATTTCAAATGTTAACTTCGACAAGCTGGTACAGTATTCTCAATCTCAGCAACTTTAAGATGTGTGAATTTCAACTCCCAGAACTCCCCAGTGAGAAATACTGTGTTGGTAGAACCAGAATGAAACCAAAACAATTTATTTTGCATTAAAATTAAAACATTAAAGAATTAAACAACCTATTATTCTTCCTATATTTCATATTATCTGCAGTCCATTTTCATTTCATAACAGTTTTTAAGAATGGAGGCAACCTTAGATTCAATAACATATACAATAAACAAACCGATATAACTAAATAACTATCCTAAGATTTGGGGAAAGCACACATAGTTCAAGAATGTCAGATTACACACTTATGCTACAAGTGTGAGCTAACTTCTCTGGTCTCTTGTTCCTTTTTTTGGTAACCATTTGTGTAAAAATATTTTTATTTAGACTTAACATAGTTGCCCATCTAGTGAGCCATAAAAGTGTGACTTACAGCAACAGTGGTAACCAGATAAAAAATTAAAAACCAACATCTCCCCCATTCTTTCCAGCTCTCTAAAACAATACCCTTCAGTATCTAAATAATATAAATCACTGGGCCTCATTCTCATCCTGCCCCAAAGCCTAGGAGAAAAACCACCTTCTAAGGTTTTCATAATAATAATAAATAATAATAATAATAATAATAATAATAATAATAATAATAATAATAATAATAATAATAATAATAAAAAACATCATCATCTTAGGGTTAATTAAAAATAAGGCAGCCCATTGAACTACATCTCCATCTAACCCAGGACTCCAACCACAGGCTCCAAACCCTCCTTGCAAAATTAAAGCGTTGCTGCATTTCTGGTGTTACTGCCGCTTTAAATCCAAACGGAGGGCGGGCCCTGATAAATTAGTAGGACGACTTTAATCTCTCGGGCCCCGCCCTCCGTTTGGATTCTAACTCTTCTCCACCAATCGCGTTGCCGCGTGAAAGGGAGCGTATTACCCCGTCAAGTTGTTTCCCCTAGTGGGTGGCCTCTTCCAAACGCCTGACTCACTCGATTTCTTGACGAAGCAAAAAATTAAATAAATCAGGCAATATGCGGAACAGCCCTGAGTTGAACTTCTGCGCGGAACGGAACGAAAGGACCCCCGCGCCAAATTCAAGCGGAGAAAACGGAAAAGGCGCTAGAGCGGCTGCGGTCGAGTCGGTTGGAAAGGGAGGCAGCCTTGCCTGGAGGTGAGTATTTCTGCCCAGAGTCCCCTAAATCATCAGAGTCCCCCTAAATTATTAGGGGCCCAAATATCCGCAAGTGGGTTGTTTTGTTTTGCTTCCTTCCTTTAAGCATCTTAAACTAATCAGAGAGCACTTTAGACCAGGGGTCTCCAACCTTGGCCACTTTAAGCTTGGAGGACTTCAACCCCCAGAATTCCCCAGCCAGCTGGGGAATTCTGGGGGTTGAAGTCCTCCAGGCTTAAAGTGGCCACGGTTGGAGATCCCTGCTTTAGACTGTCGACAAATCAAGGAGGTTTTTACTTCGATGTAAATCCGATTGAATCCAACAGTTCTGATTCTGATTTATTTCTTTTTAATAAACATATCCCATAATAGAAACCTTTAAAGGCAGGGTGGGGTATGTCAGAGGTGGATGGATCTGTAGTTTTTTTTTGGACTCTCCAATTGTTTGGCGTATGTTATTGCAAGTTTTGGATTTTGCACATGGGTATCTTTATTACTGATCTCGTATAGATGCAACCTACAGGCAGTCTTCGACTTACAACAGTTCAAAGATACAACGGCTCCTGAAAAAAGTGACTTAGGACCATTGCAACATCCCCATGGTCATGTTATCAGAATTCAGATGCTTGGCAATGGGTTCATACTTATGACCACTGCAGCGTTCTGGGGTTGTGTGATCCCCTTTTTGCGACCTTTTGAGAAGCAAAGTCAATGGGGAAACCAGATTCACTTAGCAACCATGTTACTAAATTAACAATTGCAATGGTTCACTTAACTGTGGCAAGAAAGGTCATAAAAAGGGGCAAAACTCACTTAACAAATGTCTTATGTAACAACAGAAATTTTGGGCTGAATTGTGGTCATAAGTCGAGGACTATCTGTATATTTATTCATAGACAAGAGTGTGGATTGAAGCCTAAACACTCCAAGAATTTTGTGGGTTTTGTCTTAACTCATGTTGGGATACATTTTTTGCCAAAAAATTTTTTTTAAGAAATGCTATCAACTCCCCATATATAGTATATCTACATGGCTGCAAAGCAAATATTAATTGCTCTTGTATACTATGGGAGGTCTAATAATGATGAAGTGAGTGGGATTTAATTTCTTGCTCTTTTGCTGTCAAAAGGATGAATGTGATCCATTTATATAGAAATGATCCATTTCTGCTTGTTAAATTACACACTGTTCAATTGATTGAGTAGTCATTGCTTTTGCTACACCTAGCTGTTGGGTTATATTTAATGGGTTTTATAAAGCAGGCATATATTTTGAACTGCTGAATAATGGAAGAAATATTTATTTTATAGGTTGGAGGTGAATTTATTTATAATCTATAGGGAAATAAGCAGAAATGTACATCAGGTCAATTGTTCTTGAAGGTTTTAAGTCTTACGCTCAAAGGACAGAGGTTAATGATTTTGATCCTCTATTCAATGCTATTACCGGCTTAAATGGAAGTGGCAAATCAAATATCCTGGACTCCATCTGTTTTTTATTGGGAATCACCAATCTGTCACAGGTAAGTATTTATGTCTCAGATATTGGCTACCATTAAAAAAAATCATGCTAGCTCGGAAGTACATTTTAGGAGGGTATTCTTAAAATTCAGTATAAGTCCTGATAATGTATTAAGCATCAATCTTTATTTGCAAGAGAATGATAATTTAACATGCCAAATTCATCTAATAAAAGTATAACATTGTGGAATTTTGGCCGTGGGCCTTTTCACAAATATTTTTTATAAACAAAATATTTTGAGAAGTGCAGACTCCAATAATCGTTTAAAATAAATTTTGCCTACACCATCCCTTAAAATGGGTTTATCTTGTCTCTTAAGTGAACTGAATTATAGATTGGAATGATGGGTTGACAACATATGTAAAATGTACAAAAGTTTTATATCGGAGCATTATATTTGTTTTAAATAAAGTCAGTAAATATATTTTGCGATGCAATCCTATAACCCAAGCATCCCTTATCTGTTTATCTTATTGGTATCATTTTGTCTTAAAAATGCATTTTAGGTGAGAGCTTCTAACTTGCAAGATCTTGTTTACAAAAATGGGCAGGCTGGAATTACTAAGGCTTCTGTTTCTATCACTTTTGATAATTTTGATAAGAAGCAGAGTCCACTAGGATTTGAGAATCATGATGAGATAACAGTCACAAGACAGGTGAGCCAGTGTGATGTGTTAAACATTTCTGTAAATGATGTCCTTACAATATTTTTAAAAACTGATGCAAGTAGAAAAATTAAAACTTTGCATCTTGATTTTATTTTCCTAATAGTTTTGAAGGAAGGTCACTTTTAACATAGTGTATGCTAAATAGTCAATTTGTTTGAGATGCCAGGTGAAACATGCTAATAGTCCTTTGTCATTCATTTTCTAGGTGGTGATTGGTGGCAGAAATAAATACTTAATCAATGGTGTCAATGCAAACAATACCAGAGTACAAGATCTCTTCTGCTCTGTTGGATTGAATGTCAATAATCCTCATTTTCTGATTATGCAGGTAATGTATATATGTTCATAACCTTCCTTTCTTTTTTATTTTATTGTCCTTCTAGATTTTGAACTTGTGGTGCTTTTTATCATTTAATATGCCTTTTCCCTATTTTTAAGCTCATCTTTCTTTGTCAAAACAGATTTGACAAAGTTACAGATTTCTGCTAATTCAGAAAACAGATTTGGCAAGTTACAGATTTCTGCTAATTCAGCCCAGAATTAAACATATGATATTTTGTTCTTCATAGTTGATTGTATGCCTTTAAGCACACCTGCATCTAATGATTTATGGATGGGCTTCAATCTAGTGTCAAAAAGGATATTACAGGAATATCTCTGATCTTCTTGTAAAACTATAGGTGGAAAAACATAGTAACAAAGTTTTCCATGAGCTACTTATCCTGGCCAGTTATTTTGTTACAAATATATTATGAAAATTTTTGACCCACTCTCCAGATGCTCCTTTCTCTTCCAAGGGAGATATGCGCCATAATTCACTAAATGTAGATTATTATAAGGCTTTTAAAATACTAAGATATTAATAGCTGGCTATTTCCCTTCTATCTTAGGGCCGAATTACCAAAGTACTCAATATGAAGCCCCCAGAGGTAAGCATGACAGGATTTTCTATGAAGGTGATTTTTATCTTTTAAACAGCTTGATCTGTGGTTGTATTATATTTTTTATTGCTGCTGTTCTAGATATTGGCTATGATCGAAGAAGCAGCTGGTACAAGGATGTATGAGTGTAAGAAACTAGCAGCACAAAAAACTATTGAGAAAAAAGAAGCAAAACTCAAAGAAATTTGCACGGTACCAGCATTATGGTTACTTGATCATATATTTATATTAGTCCTCTTAAGAAAACAGAATTCTTATGGTTCAATTTGAGAATTGAAAAATTAAGTACATCTTGCTTTTCATTTACAGATTTTAGAGGAAGAAATCACACCCACCTTGCAAAAACTGAAAGAGGTATTTACAATTTAAACTAGAGTTCACAGTAAAACTCCATCTTTGATTAGATTTAGTCCTACAAAATGATTGTATGCAGCATTATAAACCATTGTTAATAACAAATAATAATTTGTTGTGTACAAGCAGTGGTGGGATTCAACCAGTGTTATTACCGGTTCAGTGCCTACGTTTTACGTACGTGTCAACAAACCTGTAGCTGTGCCGGCCGGACAGCTGAAAAGCACTGCGTGCAGGCATGCAGCATATGAAAAGCCACTTTTTTCCTGCTTTTTCAACCTCAGCTGTGCCGTGCAAAGCAGCTGAGGTTGAAAAAGCAGGAAATAAAGGACAGGTGAGAGCCCAGGCGGGTGGGTGGGCCAAACAGCAGCAAACACAGAACTTTTCTGTGTTTGAACAACACAGAAAAACAGTTCTGTGTCTGCTGCTCTTCAGAGCTCCCGGTTCTACAGAGCTGGGCAGAACCGATAGCATCCCACCCCTGTGTACAAGCAACCTCAATCAAAAGCAGAGAACATTATAGCTTATTATACCCTATGAATCCCACTGAATTCAGTGTGATTACTATTAAGAAAGTTACAAATCCTAGCTTGCTAATGGAAATTCTGAAATAATTTGATTCAATGCGATTAGATTTTGCATTTTATTTCTATTGCAATCCTAGGCAAAAGGCAAAAATATGCAAGTGGAAAAGTGTTTATGCAATAAAATATTCCCCCTTCTCCCATTCATCATCTGCTGGGCAATTGTGAAGGACAGCAAAAGAGAGAAGGAATCTCAGTTTCATTCATGCAAAATAGCTATTCTGTCATACAGGAGTCCTTGACTTACAACAGTTATAGTGATCATTCAAAGTTACAACAGCACTGAAAAATGTGTCTTATAACCATTTTTCATAGTTGCGACCTTTGCAGCATCTGCATGATCATATGATCAAAATGCAGGTGCTTGGCAACTTGTTCATATTTATGACTGTTGGCTGTGTCCCGAGGTCATATGATCACCTTTCACGATGACCTGACAAGCAATGTCAGTGGGGAAGCCAAATTCACTTAACAACCAGGTTATTAACTTATCAACCGCAGTGATTAACAACTGTGGCAAGAAAAGTTGTAAAATGGAGGAAAACTCACTTAACAAATGTTTCAAGAACCGAAATTTTGGGGTTAGTAGTGATTGTCCTTGGCTTATGACTTATGACAATTGAACCCAAAATTTATGTTGCTAAGCAAGACAGTTAAGTGAGTTTTGCTCCATTTTACAACCTTTCACATTCCATTCACTAAGTGAATTTTGATGTGATGATAGGGATGCTAACAATGGTCACAAGTGTGAAAGGGGGTCAAATGCCCTGTGCTGTTGTAACTTCGAGCTGTCATTAAATTAACTATTGTAAGCTGAGGACTACCTGTATACTCTGGCTTGCTGTAACTGTCCATGATGCATTTTATTTGCCTAACCAGGAACGATCCTCCTATTTGGAATACCAGAAGGTTGTGAGAGAGATAGAACATCTGAACCGTCTGTATGTGGCGTATCAGTTCACAATAGCTGAAGAAACTAAGCTACATTCTGCTGATGTGCTAAAGGAGATGGAAAGCAGCATTTCAAAACTTCAAGAAGAGATGACTGAAAACGAGAAGAAAGTGAAGGAACTCAGCAAAGCAATATCAGAGATGGAAAAGAAAAGGGATCAAGTAAGACCTGTCCAGTTACTTTAATACAATATGCTAATACAAATAGTAAAACTCATTTTTAGCCACTTTATTAAAATCATAGGCTGCCCACAGGTAAAGAATAAAACTTGGAAGTTGTACTTGTTTTAAAAAATAATGACTTATTAGAAATCTGTGTCATACAATTAGTTGAACAACTAGAGGCTAGTAAAATGTTCAGGATGATAGTACATATCTCCAGGCTATCTAGATCACAGGTCCCCAACATTGGAGCCACAGCCCACTCAGAATCAGGCTGCACAAGCAGTGAAGGAACATGCGCGTGAAGCTCCATTTCCGTGAGTGGAGGGTACTCATGTTTACACAGACCCATCACCCTCCCTCCCCACTCCTTGCAAGTCTGCCAAGCTGGAAAGTTGGGGATCGCTGATCTAGATAACAATGGGTTACAACAAAAAAGAGGAGCCTTTTGTCCTGAAGTTGTTTCTAATCCTGCAAGTGTTAATCCACTTTTGGACACTAAGCAGAGAGATATAGCCAGGTCAGAAAGGCTCAAACTTGCTATAGTTCAGGGCACTGAGCAAGCATGTTTAATGTCTGGATTCCAACAGCACTAATTAACAAACTGGCATAAAATACAGAATGGGCTACGCACAAAACATGTTAAGTCAATATCAAGAACAGGGGGATTTGTATGATATGTAAAGATAGACTTCTTTTCTGGAAAAGATCTTTTCCATATGCTCCACAGTTAGGTTGCTGCTTCGATTTTGCTTGGTATTGAATCATTCAAGAGGTTGAATGGGAAGGATTCAAATATTTTTGTCCTTTGTTTTATTCCCATTTTTCTTGTGTTTGTGAAATTCCTGAGGAAGATGGGTAGAGGTACTATTGCAAACAGAAATCTGTTTCTATTAAAATGTAAAATTATATTTGTAGGAATGTGGTGGTGCGCTCCATTCTCTCGAGGAAGCTCTTGCCGTGGTTCAGAGAACTGATACCAAAGTAGAAAGTACTCTTGCTATCAAAAAGCAAAATTTACAAAGTGAAGAGAAAAAGCGGAAAGAATTGGTTAAAGCCATGGAAGAGGTAAGCAATGGAAATGCTCTTTAAAATATACACTATTTTCTCCCTCTTACAATTATATTCACGATAAGCTTATGTTTGAAAATATATAGTGTGCTATATACAAGTATTTCTACACTATTTCATCATATTTTAAAAATACATGTAATTCTCACTAACCACTTGTTCAGTGATCATTCAAAGTTATGATGGCACTGAAACAGAAGATTTTATGAATGGTTCTGAAAGATGTGGCCATCACAGCATCCGTATGATCAAGTGATTGCGATTTGGTTGCTTGGCAACCAGGCAACCAGTATTCATGTACAATGGTTGCAGCATCCCACTGTCATGTGATCACCACTTACAACCTTCACATTTGGCTTCAGATTAGCAAAGTCAATGGGGAAACTGGCCTGGTTACATGACATTGTACTGAATGACTACAGCTGAAACTGATATAAATTGGCACAGTCTTTTAACATTTTAATTTATGACCACATAAATAAACTTTATGAACACAATGGAGCTTATTTCTGGATAAATATATGGAGATACGATCTAAACTGTGGAAAATGCCAAAACAACCCCAGATTCAAGATTGGCCAGCCAAATTAATTATTCTCTTAGGATCACAGTTGTTTTAGGGTTTGACTTTTGTTGGGACTTTATTATGGGATAAAGTAGGATTGTGCTTAGCTTTTCTTATTAATTTATATATTTCCCCTCTTTTTTTAAATTGGCCTTTTAATTATACAACTTTTTTTTAGGATTCTAAAGCCTTAGCCTTGAAGGAAAAAGAAGTCAAGAAATTGAGAGATGCTTTGAGTGTTCTTCAGAAGGAAAACAATCAAGACACTGAGACTCTGGCTGCAGCACAGCAGCATTTCAATGCAGTGTCAGCTGGATTGTCCAGCAGTGAAGATGGGGAAGATGCTACTCTAGCTGGGCAGATGATGACTTGCAAGAACGACATCAGCAAAGCAGAGACAGAAGCGAAACAGGTAAGTAATAAATGTGTGTCTCTGGGCAAATTGGGAGCACCGTACAGTTAAAATGCCATTTACAGGTAATCCTTGTCTTACGACCATAATGGATCCCCAAACATTTCCATCATAAGTCATGATGGAAGTAAGTCAAAGCATCCACGTGACCATACCTAATTTTATTATTTCTTTACTGTGGTCATTAAGTGAACATGGTTGTTGATCGAACATTTTGGACATTAAGCAAATCCTATGGGCATTTTTTGTTGGAAACCAGCGAAAAAGGCCAAAAATGATGAAAAACATTGTAAATTGTGGTCATGTGACCACAGAATGCTGTAACCAGCCATAAAGGTGAGATAGCTGCAAATGCCTAAAATGTGACCATGTGACTGCAGGAGGCTGCAACTGACACAACTGGATTGTAAGTAGCTTTGGAGGGTCTGTCACAATTTCAAATGATTAAGCAAGGACTATCTGTATCAAAAAGGCTTAAAGACTGTTGTGACCTTTCAATGATAGCAACTCATGAAGCCAGATAATTGACTGCAGAAGCAATGATAAAGAAAAATATCTGGAATAAGGAGAGTTGAATAATTTTTTGGGAAATATGTCCAATATATATTTTCTGTATTAAAGATGAGGATTTTTTTTTCAATTTCTATCATAGGCTCTCTTGAATTTTAATTTGGCTAGATTGCCGTTTTAACACTGAGGATTGTAACTGGAAAAAGAAGTTGGCTGCCCAAGCCATTCTCCTGGAAATTGTTGTTTCCTTATTGTAGAATTGGGAAAGCAGTATATAAGATGTTTTTGTAAATGTTCCTATTTTTAGGATTATATATGACTCATTTCTGCAGGCCCAGATTTGCTCTTGTCTTACCTTCAGTTATCATAGGATATGTTTGCATGAAATATTGTTTCCCTACCAGACTGGATAAACGTTTTGGGCTTGGTGGCAACCATTCCTGTTTCTGGGGAATCCTTCGTAATGATATCTGTAGAAAGAGCAAAGCTGACATTTTCAGGCTCATTTTTATGTTTCAAGGGATTTGTGATTTTTCCTGTTCTGTTCTTCACAATCAGGATTATCTTTCTTTGACAGTTTTTACCCATTTCAACTACTAACATTTCCCTTCTTCGAAGAGCTGCTTAGTGCATAAAGTCAGACGATTCACGATGCTTACTTTTTTTTTTAATAACTGTTTCTGTAGGAAAGTTAACTTCATTTCAAAATAAAGGATTTGAATCGTAGCTAAACATTTCATTTTTTTTTGAAGGCTCAGATGAAACTGAAACATGCGCAGCAAGAACTAAAGACTAAACAGAGCGAAGTAAAAAAAATGGATGGGGGCTACAAGAAAGATCAAGAATCCTTTGAAGCCGCCAAAAAACAGAAAGAGAAACTTGAACAGGAAATGAAGAAACTCAACTATGAAGGTTTGTTTGCTGTCTCGAATGGAGGGGTTTTGATTTACACATTGTACACACAGATGGAGATTCAAGATGAGTTGCTGCTTACTTGGAGGACCATAACTCCAGGCTCAGTTTGAACATATCCTGCGCTAACAAGTAGTCGAGGTAGTCCTCGAATTACGACCACAATTGAGCCCCAGATTTCTGTTGTGAGGTGAGACATTTGTTAAGTGAGTTTTGCCCCATTTCACGATCTTTCTTACCAGAGCTGTTAAGTGAATCCTCCCCATTGCTTTTGCTTGTCAGAAGATCACAGAAGGGGATCACTTGATCCCCAGGACACTGCAATGGTCATAAATACGAATCAGTTGCCAAGCAACCAAATTTTGATCAAGTGACCCTGTGGATGCTGCAATAAGTCACACTTTTCAATGCCGTTGTAAGTTTGAACTGTCCCTAAATGAATTGTTGTAAGTCGAGGACTACCTATACATAGGTGTGTGATGTTGCAAATATGAGCTGGAATATATGATAAATTAGTTACAGATGGTGCCCATTTTGCCCATTTTTTTGCCTATTAAGGTAGCTTCTATATCAGATTATTAAGTTTCTGTCTAATCAGCTGCTTCTGAAACCTTAGAAATAAATAGTCTGGATAATGTTATTTATTCATTGGCTGTTTCAGATAAAAAAGAAGAGTGTCTTTTAGAAAAGCAAAAGGAGTTATCCCGTGTGGTAAATCGTTTGAGGGAATTCTATGAAACTTTCCTGGCCAGGTTCCCCAATCTACGCTTTGAATACAGGTGAAGCTACAGAACATTAAGTTGTATTTCCTTGTCCCCAGACAAGAATTATGTTAAAATGTTTTACAGTGGAACTTGGAAACTGGGAAGAAACATTCTGTTTTTGGCTAGAGATTTCACAATATTATTTAGTATCAACAAAATATATGTACTATAAAAACATTCATGCATTCTGACAAAACAATTTCTTCATTGATTTCAAGAAATCCAGAAACAAGCTGGAATCCAGATCGCGTGAAAGGGCTGGTTGCATCTTTGATTACTGTGAAAGATGTTTCTACAGCAACAGCTTTAGAAGTCGTGGCTGGTGGTCGACTTTATAATGTTGTGGTGGACACTGAGGTGCGTTTCTCAAATATTTTATGAAACATATCACTTCTTAGTGTTTTTTTTAGCAGCAAACCAAATGTAAATTTAATAGCAAATAGAAGCTAGACTCGTATTCATGAGTGTATACGAATGATATATTTGTAATTGCTTAAGCACATAATGATTCTGATAAATTAAAAAAGTAATGCATAAAATGGTCCTCATTTCTCAATTATATTATGTTTGTAATGTTTAAGATGACCTTTCGAATTATATTTAATAACATGCATATCGTGTTTATGTGTGTAGACAGAGTTTGTGCATGTGAAAAATATACAGATAATCCTCAACTTACAACAGTTAATTTAATGACCATTGAAAGTTACAACGGCCCTAAAAAAAGTGACTGATGGTCGTTTTTCACATTTAAGATGGTTGCAGCATCCTCCATGGTCATGTGATCAAAATTCAGGTGCTTGGCAATTGACTCATATTTATGGTTGAAGTGTCCCAGAGTCATGCGATCGCTTTTTGAGACCTTCCATCAAACCAAGTCAATGGGGAAGCCAGATTCACTTAACAACCACATTACTAACTTTACAACTGCATTGATTCCCTTAATAGCTATGACAAGAAAAGATTGTAAAATAGGACAAAATTCACTTAACTGATTTGCTTAGCAACAGAAATTTTGGGCCAAATTGTAAGTTGAGGACTACCTGTACAATGTACATAATATAGTGATGAATGATAAATCAGATGAGTCCTAAAAAAATTTAAATACATGTTTTAACACTATATATTTTTATCACTGTAATAAATTTAGTAGTAGCTGCAGGTAAAATGGGTTAGCAAATATGTGAACATTGTTTTTTACTTCTCTGTTAGGTTACTGGGAAAAAGCTGTTAGAAAAAGGAGAACTGAAGCGTCGATATACTATTATTCCACTGAATAAAATTTCATCAAGATGTATTGGAAAAGAAACTATCAAAGTGGCCAAAAAATTGGTATGTTTTCTTTTGGAGGGGTTTTGAACATATTTCTATGCTAAGATTTTTTTTCTATATTCTCTTTCTCAGCTTTCCACACATTGTTATGAACCAGACAATTATTTTTAACATGTATTTTCTTGTTCTTTATTTTTTTTAAATACATATCTCCATCAAAGTTTTTTTAATTTTAATAATATTAAATTAAATCTTTCCATTTCAGAATGATTATTTTAGCAACAATAGCTTTCCGATTAAAATAGATGGGGTTCACTTACCCTTTCCAAATAGTGTTCCCCCAGATGCGTGGGGATCACAGCTTCCAGAATTCACAACCAGTATTGAATGATGGGTGTTACAGTTACAACTCAGCCCAAATGCATTATTCTAGGGAGGGAACTTTTCATTTTTTTCTTCTGGAATATTGCCATCCAGTTGTTGCAAAGACATTGTAATTTTCCACAAATAAATTTCAGAAGAGAAAATGGTTTCCAAGATTCTGAATATGGAGTATTCAAGAAGGCAAACATATTTCCTAGACATCAAATTTCAGTGCTGTGTTTTGTATATCTCTAATTAGCAAACCAGGATTCAGCCTGGTCTACGTTTTAAGTAGTTTCTGTCTGACCAGCAGTAGGCTGTGATATAATGACTGTAAGCTGAAAACAAATCTCCATACAATTTCCTTGTATCATAGAATTTTGGAAAAATAAATCCTGAGTCAAGCCTTTTCCTGAAGTTTGCCCTTTCTCCTTTTATCCTAGGTTGGTGATGACAATGTTAATCTGGCCCTTAGTCTGGTGGGCTATGATTCTGAAATCCAAAAGGCAATGGAGTATGTCTTTGGGCAGGCCTTAGTTTGTGATAACATGGATAATGCCAAGAGAGTCACCTTTGACAAAAGGATAATGACAAAAACAGTCACTCTGGGTGGAGACACGTTTGATCCTCAGGGCACACTGAGTGGAGGTATTGGCTAATTTTCTATTCTTTCCTACAATACTCTTTTGACATGTCTCTGTCATATTTAAGGAAAATATTGAGACTTTTTTTTTACTGAACTGCATTTATCTGCTTGTCCAAAACCTACACTTTGTAAATTCACTTGTGTAAACCAACCTATTACGCTACAGGGTGAGAGTCTTGATCGTCCCAAAGGTGCTTTTTCAGGAGGCAACTGGATTTTCTTGTGTTTTCTTTTGAAGACGTTTCACTTCTCATCTGAGAAGCTTCTTCAGCTCTGATAGCATAGTGGGCAATGGAAGGATTTATATTCCCCTTTCAGACAGCTAGTAATTTACATCCTTTTAGAGAGCAGTAAAGCACTTGGAGGTTTATCTCTATAGACTTTTAGCTATACAATTTTGGATGAACACCCTTTGAATGGTATGGGAGTAGGAATGGATTTCAGAGATAAAATTGCAAACAGGAACCAGAAGCACTACTCAGGTCACCCTGAGGACACAACTAAACCTCAAAGTACTTCAGCGACCCTCTAAAATGTGTGTTCAGATCTGGTCCATGGGCCCACCCAGGAAACAGCGAAGGACCGACCCATGGTGCCTCTGCCAGCGAAAACGGAGCTTGGGAGGGCTGTGCACATCCCTCCCAGGTTCCATTTTCAGCCGCAACAGGATCCTACAGCTCTCTGCCAGTGAAAAGAAAGCTCAGGAAGGCCAGGTGGCTGAAAACGGAGCCTTGAGTGGATGTTGAACTGGCCACACCCACCCTGGCCATGCCTGCCCTGGCTCCCTGAGGTCAAACACAACCCTGATGCGTCCCTCAAGGAAATTGAGTTGGACACCGCTGCTCCAAAAGGATGCAAATTACCAGCTGTTTGCAAGGAATATAAATGCTCCCATTCCCCTCTATCCTGTTAGTGCTGAAAAAGATTTTTGGATGAGAAGCAAAACATCTTCAAGAGGAAAAACAAGAAAGTCCAGTTGCCTCCTGAAAAAGCACCTTTGGGACAACCATGATCTGGATGACTGAGAATCTCTACAGACTCTTGGACAGATCGTTCTAGGATCTTTATAATCCACCAATACCTTCCTCTATGAATAATTACAGTCAGCTGCTATAGGAATTTATGTATCCCAGGTATCACAGATTCAATATTATGACATTTGTCTGAAATCCAAAGGATTTATGTGCTGAGATTTAAGCAAATAAGCAATACTGCAACTCATATTTGAACTAGTTTTCATGCATGCAACTCTGTCTTTTGTAAACCAGGTGCACGGTCTCAGGCGGCTTCAGTTTTGTCCAAGCTTCAAGAAATGAAAGAAGCACAAGACAAATTGAAAGTAAAAGAGGCTGAGCTACAGACAACAGGGAAAGAGTTGGCAAGTCTACAGGTGACTCTTGAAAAGTACGCACTGACCAATTTATTTTATCCAGAAATTCTGGGAATAGGAAATAAGTTAGTTCAGTACGATTGGTTTTTATAAATTAATACTTGAAAACGGTGGGCCTCCCCTAGATGAAAATCCAGAAAAAGATTAAACTTAAAATTTCATATATAGGTAGTCCTCAGGTTACAGCTCTTATTGGGACCAAAATTTCCATTTGCTAAGTGGTACAGTCATTACGTTAAACATTACACGACTGCCGCACTTAGCAACATCAGTTCTGGTAGTTTTTAGGCGAAGACTGCACTATTGTTAGGCAAGGATCCCGTGCCTCTCCTGCCTTTCCATATTTGTTTCTGTTTCAACTCCCCCATTTCACCCCCATCTTTGCCCTTTTGGCTGCCCTCACCTCCACTTCTGCCACTCAGTGGTGGCCCCAGCTGACCTTCACTGCCTTCTTCCTCCTACTTTGATGAAGTGTGCCTGGCCAAGGCAAGGTCTCATGAGGCCTGTTGTAATGCAGCAGATGGCCTTGTAAAGGGCCAGTATCAGCAGGAGAAAGATGATGGTGAAAGCCAGCTGGGAGTGGCAGCAGAGTACAGGAAGGTCAGATGGTCAGATATGGGGGGAAGTGGGTGGGGGTGTTGAAATGTCTCCTGCACTCAAATGTAAATGGGCTGCTAAACATCTAATTTTGATGACGTGATTCCTGGGTCACTGCTATGGCTATAATTTCAAGGATTGGCCATAACTAATTTATTGAGTGCTGTAACTCTGAATAGTCATTAAACAAGTAGTCATTAAGTGAGAACTACCTGTAAAAGTTTTGCTTTTGAAAGCTAACAACTACATGCACCCCTATCAAATTATTACGTATCTTCTTGATTATAAATCTGAAAAAATTAAAGCATGCTGTCCATGATTTTGGAATGTGATGTTCATAATCAAAAACATGGCCTCTTTTTAACATGGACCGTTTTTAAATGTATAAAAGCTTTGTTGGTGGAATAGAAACATGTTTTTAAATTATTACATCTGTTAAGGTATCATCAACTGAAACAACAATGGGAAATGAAGTCTGAAGAAGCTGATCTCTTACAAACCAAGTTACAGCAAAGCACTTATCACAAGCATCAGGAAGAACTGGATACTCTGAAAAAAACCATTGGTGAGAAGAAAAGAGTTAATAATACTATAAAACCGTTACTGTCTTGAATTGCAACCTATAGATATTGCTGAGGAAGAAAAATTGGCTTTGAACCAAATACTTCAAACATTTTAAGCTAATAAAATAATCTAAATAGAATTTAAGTACTGCAAGCCCAAAATGGGGAAAAAGTCATAATTAAAATTATTTTAAAGTATTAATGATGACATTGGCTTATTATTTTAGACAGAATAATAATATTTTTTTTTCTAAATTTCATAAAGGGATATTTTGCTTTCTGCCGCATAACTTTTTTGTTTAAAAGCTCCAATCAAAGCTCTCTTTGTTTTTAGAGGAAAGTGAGGAGACGCTAAAGAAAACAAAAAAAGTGCAAAAAAAGGCTGAAGAAAAACTGAAAGTGCTGGAAAATAAAATGAAAAACGCTGAAGCCGAAAGGGAGAAAGAACTGAAGAATGCCCAGCAGAAACTAGATGGGGCCAAGAAAAAGGCCGATGCTTCCACTAAGAAGATGAAGGAAAAGGAACAGGTAAACACTTGATACAAGTGCCACTATAAGACCAGCCTAGAAAAGAAGTAGAGTCAACTGATAAATAGATTCCTTTTTTGGAAAAAAATGTCCATCTGTGTTCAGGTTTCTGAAAGAATGTGTGCTGAAGGCAGAGCAGCTCTGCTTGGTACTTTGTGTCATCTCTTGAATTATAACAGAATTGGAAGGGACCTTGGACATCTTTTAGTCCAGCTCTCTGCTCAAGCATTTCAGACCCTATACTTTTTCAGACAAATGACTGTCTAATCTTTTCCAGTGATGGAGCACCTACAACTGCTGAAGGCAAGTCATTCCACTGATCAATTGTTCTATAATATAACAGCCAAAGATTAGGTATATATTAAGGTATTAGTCTGACATCTTAGCCTCCAGCATTCTCGTCCTTCCCCTCTCCCTTCCATTTCACCACTACTAAAACTGAGTTACAATGCTAACACATATCAGTAGTTGTCATTATATACAATGTAAGCTGCAGAGAACTCTATTGGATTAGAAGCTGCTCCATCGTGGGTTGTGACTTCACCCCCACTGCCTATGTCAGATGTTCCCCCTTGAGATTAAGTAGCTAGGAAGAAATTAAGTTGTGAGGGAGAATGTTTTGTTCTTTGAATCTTCCTAGGGAAAAATACAACATTGTTCTGAATAAAGGAAAGAGTGAATCTTTCCCAGGTAGCTGTGGATGTAAGAGGGGAAAATCTAATGCAATCCACTGCAGTTTTCATTTCAGAAGTGTTTTGCCTCCTCCCTCCAGCTGAAAGGGAAGGATGAGCCCAAGTCATGCAGTTGATTTTGTGCCAAAGGCAGGGCTAGAACTTTGTAGTTTGGTGCCTTAATCACTACACCAAACTGACTCTATTTGTTCTAGCAAAAGAAAAGTAGTTTATTTTACTTTGGATATATTCAGAATCTGGCCTGTTTCCTTACAAAATTTTCCCCGAGTCTCACTTCACAGTTTGGATGGGATTTGTTAAGATTTGCTCTTGTGGCTTTGTTAAAATTTGCTCCTGAATCCTAACCCTTATTCTTTAAACCTTACATTCATTCGTGCTTCTCTCTTTCCTGCCTTGGATAGACATCAATTCTGCATCTGGTTGGGTGTTGGGGGCCCTGGAATGAGAGAGCTCCTTCAACTTCTTGATAAAAATCATAGATGAGATTTCTTCTAGCCCCTTGTTGCAGCCATTCTGAAAGAGTGGGTAGGGTAGAAGGAAAAGCCCGTGAGCACATATCTTGTTGGGATTCATTCATGTTATGACAAATCTTTCTGCTTTTTAAAATACATGCATACAGTATTATCTTTTTTTCCCTTGAAGGGAAAATTATGTTCCTCTCATAGCGTTAGGCTAAACAGAAAGATCTAAATAATAGTTTGCCCTTGAATTTATGATAATTAATGTACAATTTTGATCGTTCTACCTTGTTCAGCTCAAACACAACAGATTTTATAACTGATAAAGAAAATCAGTGGGGAATCACCTGAACTGCAGAAGTTTATTTATGAACCAAATCTGTGATATTCCCAAAATTAATCTTGATACTCTGAATTCACTTGGAGGAGTGCTAGGATGCACACCTACGTATGAGTTGGGTTTCTGTGTAAAACAGAATTTAGGAAACTGGCTTTTCTTGTCTTGTCTTGTTTTGAACAGGTTGTTAGTGGCCAAGGGAAGCTTGAGATATCTTAGAAGCTTCTTTGGGACTCTTTGATGGTATCGGCTTGTTGTAGCTTGTACATTATCTACAATCTGAGCTTAAGGCTGACAAACAATGGATTTATACATCACATAAGGAAAAAAATATCTTAAAGTTAAGGTTTGCATTTCTTTTAAGGAACTAGATATACAAATGCAAATTTTGCATTAACATTGTGGTGATGATGATGATGATCTGTGATAAGCACATTGGTTTATAAGCATACTCCGCAGTTTTCAGTTTACAGTTACAGCCTCTGCATCCTTCCATTTAAGGCTGATGTTTTTCAGATCTTCCTGAAATATTCGGTGCCAGATTTTCTTTGTCCTTCCTTTTTTTCTCCAACCATCTAATGGTATCCAAATGATGGCGAACTTTGCTGAATGTTACTCACTCATGCAGAGCACATGTCCAGCAAAGCACATTCTTCATTCTGCTACTATCCCAGAGAGTCTTTGGGAATTACTCTTTTCCAGAATTTCCTTGTTTATGACATGGTCCTGATATGAGATATGAAAGATATCTATCTTCTTAGATAACAGAACAAGAAACTGAAACTACAAGTAAAGTCCTGCATTATTATAACAAAATGTAATTCCTCCCTGAAATCCAGATTTATACCACATCATACAATTAGTTTGAATAAATATTTATGCAGCTCAAACCTTTAAATGCTAATACAAATGGATCCTGTTGTACTCACTCTGATGTAAGTATGAATAAGATTATATTGTTAATATCTGCATATATTTTTAGGAGGTTGAAGCACTTGTTTTGGAACTCCAAGAACTAAAACAGGAAGCAGCCTCCTATGACCAACAGATAGAGGCTGTGAACGAAGCTATTAAATCATTCCAAGAACAAATTGAGACAATATCAGCTGAGGTAGCAAAAAATAAGGTTAGTCTTATTCAGAATTACTAAAATAAATACTGGATTTATTTATTTATTTTGATCTTAAATTTATCACAACTCACAACCCTGTGAGGTGGGTTGGGCTGAGAGAGGGTGACTGGCCCAAGGTCACTCAGTCAGTTTTCATGCCTGAGGTGGGACTAGAATTAATATCTCCTGGTGCCTTAACCAGTAGACCAAACTGACTCTTAACCAAATATGCCTTACCTCGTATACACAACTATGTTTTTGGAGCTTTTAGAATATTAAATGCTTCTGGTCTTTCATGGTGAACAACTCATTTTGCCCCAAGTATCTTGCCGGCAAATCTTATTGTAGTTATTAGAAATTGGTTTATATTTCATATACAGCACTAAGTTTATAACTAGAGCTCCAGGTCTTGTCCTCTAAATGGGCCTACCACAGAACCTCCAACTAGCTAATTCAATTTCTTGCAGTCTTTTCAAAATTGATCTATCCTTTAGTTTGGTGGTAGTGTGACTGGGGAGCTTTCTGTTATATCTCTTCTTCAGGAATCTGTGAAGAAAGCTCAAGAAGAACTGGCAAAGCAAAAAGCGATGGTGCTAGCTCAAGATAAAGCAATTAAAGGCAAATGTGCAGAGGCCGTAAAATATAAAGAGCAGAATAATGAATCACAGCTTAAAATTAAAGAGCTAGAACACAACATCAGTAAACACAAGCGAGAGGTTTTGGACGTGTCAGCAAAAGTAAGTTAATATTACATCTATTTCCCTGGCAACAATTACAGTTTGTAATGTTAATATTTCATGTCAATAAAAATCTGTCCCTCAAATATCTCAAAGCATATCCCCAAACTATAAAACAAGGTACACAACTTGCAGTTACTCACAATCTTGGCTTAAGCCACTAAAACTCTTCCAACAGTTGCTACCATATTATGGTGCAATTTTTAATTATGGCTGAAGGGACTATTTGTTTAAATACATGAGAAATTTTATATCAATTGTATTCAATTTTGTTATAGTTAGATTTAAATGGAGGGCCACCTCCCACTCCAAATTGGACTTCCTTGTATGGACCTCAATCACTAAAGTGTATTTCTTGATTTAAAATAGTTTGTACCTTCATGTTGTTGTCTGACTGGGAAACATCTGTAATTGTGTAGCCAAATCAGTGAACACTGTATTTATGGAAGCAGATAAAATTCTAAACCGAGTCTGAGGAATTGTATCTTTATCACCATGGAAAGATGCTGTTGCCTAGGTGTGCACAAAATACTACATGGGGCATTCTTAACATCAAAATTGGCTGTTTCAAGAGGTCTCAATATGTATGAGGTCAAATCTGAGCTCCTGGCTGATTTGGTGACTGGAACATTCAGAATGGCCCATTTCAAGGCCAGAAGGGTGTACTTTTAAACCCCTAATTCACACATTTTTCCTACATTCAGGAGCATACAGTGTTGGGCACATGGGACATCGAACAAAGACCATCTGGTTTTATGTCACAATTCATATTGCTCATATTAGCATGATGCAGAAAGATATTTTTTTCAAAATGGGGAAATAGAGAAAGAAAAAGCAACATCCAGTTTCTTTTTAATTATTTCAGTTCCCCAGAAAGTTGCAGCAGAAATGGTATGAGTTTTGAAGCCTTGACTAGTGTGCCCTACCGTACAATCTAGAGGTGTCCATGCTGATAACATAGCAACTGATTTGTGCATTGATTTACATTTATAAATGCTTCCTGCTTGTTCCTTTGTGTGTATTGGCAGGTTGCTAAGATGCTTACAGACCATGAATGGATATCTTCAGAGAAACATCTTTTTGGCCAGCCAAACACGGCTTATGATTTCAAAACCAACAATCCAAAAGAAGCCGGTCAGAGGCTTCAGAAATTGCAGGAGAAGAAAGAGAAACTGGGCAGGAATGTCAACATGAGAGCCATGAATATGCTTTCAGAAGCTGAAGAAAGAGTTGAGTTGCTCTTATTTCACTCCCCACCCTTACCCCTGCATGCTACCTACCATAAACAAGAGTCTTCTCAATCTAACATTCTCCAAACCTGGGCAACCAGTTCCACAATCCCTATGTGGCATTCAGTAGAAGTTAGAAATATCTAGAGGATACCATACTGGAAAAGATTTGTGTATCATTTCTGGCGTTGCTCAGAATAATGTGGAAGTAACATGTTTTTTTTTTGTCATTTGGCAATTTAGGTAGTGTTTGCATCTGCAATTCATTGTAGGCATTGATCATGCCCAGTGAATGCCTACACAAACCTCAATTCTAACTGTTAAATATTCAGCAACAACGAGATGCTCAAAACGTTAAGAGACCTGGTCTCAGAATACCCTAATTTAGGAGTGTTGAGGGCTGCATCAGGGTTGTGTTTGACTTTGGGGGGGGGGAATGGGCATGGCCAGCTTAACGTCACTTGTGTTGGGGTGTCTGTGGTGGCCTGAGCACTCTGCCAGTGAAAACAGGCTCCCAAGCTCTGTTTTCAGCTGCCATGGACTCCTGCAACCCTCTGCCAACAAAAACAGCTCAGGAGGGCTGCCTGTGGCCCTCCCTAGCTCCGTTTTCACTGGCAGAGGCTCCTCAGGCCAGTCCTTAGCTATTTCCAGGGCAGCCCCGCAGCCAGATCTAAGCAGCTCGGGCCTTGAGTTTGACACCCCTGCCCTAATGGAATTTCATGAAATTGATTAATTACATGACAATTTATTTCATGTCAAATGGTCAATCAATGGTAGCTTGATAGGCATTTACAAAGACTGGTTTTCTCTAATAGATAACAGTGGTATCAAGAAAGATTGACAGATCGTTTCCTAGATTAGCCAAAAAACAATTCCTTGCACATCATTAGCTTGTCTATTTTGTGCCTAATCCTGATTCTCTTTTCTTGTACAGTACAATGACTTGATGAAGAAGAAGAGAATTGTTGAGAATGATAAATCTAAAATTCTTGCAACAATTGTGGAGCTTGACCAAAAGAAAAATGAAGCTTTAAATATTGCATGGAAAAAAGTAAGTCTCTATGCTTCCTATCCAAATATTTTACAACAGACTCAAGATCATACCTTATTTCATCCTTTAAGGAATTAATTAGGATGTACCACTCTGATAATTATCATCCCACCTACCATGTCCATAGGTCCAATAAAACAAAGTTGTGTGAACAAAGGATCATCATCTATTGACTTTCTTAATTGTATTACATATGCTTGCTAATGCAGGAATACACATCTGAGTGGCTAGTGGCCTGGGATTGCATTCCAAAAAGTTGGAGAGAACAAGACCAAACTTAGACTTGATTTCATTTTAGTTAAAACTAGGTAAAATAATTTACAGTTAAAATAATTATTCTCCAAGTATTTAATAAGGGGACATCACCATTTTTAGAAAGGCTGCAGGGATCATTCACATGATCTCAAATTGAACATCTCTGCCAGTGGATTCAACTCCTCTTAAACACACATAAATCAAATTTGAGGAATAATTTAAGAATTCCCTGGAGCATATTTAGGCTCAGGGGTAAAGAGGAAATCATATTTGAGAAGCAAGAATCAATTCATATAATATTGGTAGGCTAAAATGGTCTAAAATTTTGAATTGGCAGATTCCATGATATTCATTGGATCCAAATTAATTTCTCTGATGACATGAATGTTAAATTTTCTAGGTAAATGAAGACTTTGGATCCATTTTCTCCACCCTTCTGCCAGGAGCCAATGCTATGCTGTCACCTCCTGAAGGGCAGACAGTCCTTGATGGTTTGGAGTTTAAAGTTGCCCTGGGGAACACTTGGAAGGAGAATTTAACTGAATTAAGTGGAGGACAAAGGTGAGTACTTTTTTTTTTGAAGAGCTAACAAAATAAGGCAATTCTGGCTTGAAATTTTCTTCTTAATTTTTCCAGTATTTCTCCAAAAGCGTGCAAAGATCATGGGTAATTTGAGTTCAACAAATATAAAATGCATAAATCCAAAGAAATAATGAAAGTGTTTGGAGGAGGATTTCTTCCAAACAGATACTGGGTACCTGAACCATAATATATTATTGGTTAAAGGTGTTCAGGATTGAATGACATGTAAATGAACTAAAAGAAATAAAATGGAACATTTAGCTATACTGTGGATACATGCTGTTTTGATAGATATTTTAAGTCTAATATTCGTGAAGAATATACATTTATTTGCAACATGAATTCCAGCTTCAATCTATGCCTCATACACTGTAAATTTCTGGGCATGTTTCCTACACCTTTTGTGTTACAGTGAAAAGAAACTGCTAATGTCACCAGGATTAAACTGTACACTCAGACGAAGAATGAAATAAAATTTATTCTGCATACAAAGAGGGAAGGGAGCAAAATTTAAAAATTAGAGTCTCATCAAGAACCCAGCTTGATAGATATAATGAAAAAAAAAATATTCTTAAAATTGTTACAAGAATTTTGTTTCAAGAAATTATGCTGATTAAAAAAAAAAGCAAGGCATTTTCTTTTACATTAACATTCTGATGGGCTTTCTTTTTGTACGGTTCTTTTTTTTAAAAAAATAGATCCCTTGTAGCTTTGTCCTTAATTTTGGCCATGCTTCTCTTCAAACCTGCTCCCATTTATATCTTGGATGAAGTGGATGCAGCCCTTGATCTTTCACATACTCAGAATATTGGGCAGATGCTTCGGACCCATTTCAGACACTCTCAGGTAATAATTTACCAAAAGCATCTTCTGTACTGTTTTGAAACTGTTCCTTTCTCTATTTACCATAGGGAAAATCTGTTCCTGAATTAATTTTCTCTGCTTTACAGGCAAACAGCTCATACGTCTTTGTTTGAGAATTGAATCCCTCATTCTCCTAGGTTGTCATTCATTCACACAAAACAAATGCCTTTTTTTCTATTCTCAGCCTCTGGTGGTCTGCCACTTCATATACGGTCGAAAGAAAATAAAATGAATCCCATTTTGTGTTAAGACATAATTTGCATTTTAGTTGCCATAAGTCAAATTGTTGGTTGATCATTGAATTTATTGTATTTTTGCTTCTCAGAGTTTAATGGGGTCAAATCTAATTAGAACTTCAATGGGAGATCATCAGGAAATCCGAACCTTGTAGATTAGGCTGCAGAGTCAAAAAAAAGTGCTGAAATAGCAAACCAGTTTCATATTGTTGTAAAGAAGATTACATGGATATGTCCATGAAATCACTGGGAACTATGCTTAATTTGAAATGGTCTCTGCCTTTAAATTGGTGAGTCATTTGTCAGCACTTACAAGTAGTTCTCAATTATACTAATTGGGACAGGAATTTTAATTGGTCAAAAAGCACAGTGTCACGTGTCTGTACTGCTTAACAACAGTTCTAGCCATCATTAACCAAGGACATCAGGGGGTGAAGTGAGGACCCCAGGTGATCATAATTTCCAAATTCTTGCCAGCTCCCACAATGTCTCTGTTTATTGGAAAGTCAGCAGGGAAGCTTGCAAATTGTGATCACAAGACTGGAAAAGTGTGACTTGTAAATCTGCCAATTGCTGAGCATCTGGATCTCAATCACTTGAAAGCTGGGGGGTGAGGGCATTGCAATGGTCAGAACCTTGTAAATACCACTTATTCATCGTCATCGCAAGTTCAGTTGCTGAACAAATTATTAAGCGAAGACCATCTATAAAGTTACACTTTATTGACTCTGCTTTTTTAATGCATTTTTTTACAATGTACATAGAGGTATAAGTAACTTTCTGTCACTATCATGCTATAGTCTGGCTATTTTACTTCAGCAGAGTTGAAATTTTTGTTTCTAATATCCCAAATAAAAAAATTCAACATATTTTTTAAAGAGACTTCCCTTGCCCAAGATAGCTAACTCTCCTGTTGCATAGTCCCAGGATACTTCCAGAGTTGTGAACTACCATATTTCAAAATCTTTTTTTTTTAAATCAGAGGCTCAAAAAGGTAACATTTTAAAGAGTGTTTCAAACTCTGTAAGTATAAACACAAATATTTTAAATATATGCATGTTTATGCTTAATTTAAGTTACTTGTTCTTGCATGCTATGATACCCAGCCTAGATAAAATTTGTACATTAACGTTTTGATAACATGGTTATTTTTAACTTTTTAAAATCTGCTTTAAATCTAGTTAGAAAATGCTAGGTTCACCTGAAAGCCTAGTTTAATAGTTTAACATAATTTTTCTGTTCTTTCTTCTAGTTTATTGTAGTTTCATTGAAGGATGGTATGTTCAACAATGCAAATGTGTTGTACAAGACCAAATTTTTGGATGGTGTTTCTACTGTGGCACGATATACACAGGCTCAGAATGGAAATAATGGGGCTCCACAACAAAGAGCCGATAAGTTAAACAAGAAAGAAAAGAGATTGAAAATGCTAGTGGATGTTTGAAAAATACTTGCAGCTTGGTGGTTCGCTTACATTTTTAAAGAGAAAATGGGATGCAATTAAAATATAGAAATGCCTCTTCATTAACGTAGCAATATCTATATATTATCTCTATAGAGCACCGAAATTCTCTGCGCTCACAAGCTTGGGGTATAGAAGGGTTAATCCATTAGTGTAGCTATTTTTCTTCATTTAGATCAGAAATATTTTACAGACTTGTAAATATCTCTTCTATTTTTTTTTTCTCATTACAAAAAAGCTGAAGAAAATCAGACCCATAAAATGTACCTGTTTCTATTAAGCAAACTACTTATTAGCCAGGAGTGCACAACCATATAAAAACAAATAGTACATAATCAGAAGACTGTAAAATCGTGTACTAACATGTAAAAATTGTCTGACTTGGAGCTCTGTGCTCATTTTAAATTTAAATGTGTGATTTTGTATAGCAGCAAAATCTGTCGTATTTGTATTAGTAATAAAGTCTCTCCGATACTGTCTTTATTTGCTGTTGGATTTCCTTAGCTTTATTTACTAAAGGAACTTAATGCGGATTGCTGCATGAGCAAGCTGGTTTAATGACTTACCTGAAGCCATTTTAGTTATTGTCTCAGAGCTGGAGGTCCCAAACTATTAGAAAAGTGGTCCTTTCAGAAAGCATGAAATGGCTGAAGGGAAGAAGGGAAGGCTGCTTTAACTGTAATATTTGCCTGTAGGAATGAATAAATATTGTGAGGCAGAAGTGCATTGCATGCTGGGAAGGCAAGAGATTGAGGAGCTGCAACTCCATTTGAAACATGTTTCATGTCAGACTGTCATTATCTCACAGCCATTTTGTGTGCCGGGGGTGTGTGTGTTGATCCACTCTCAAACTCACCAGTAGAAAATAAGAGATACCCAATTTCTACTTAAAATGTTTAACTGCTCATATATTAAGCTTTATATGGACAATTTGAGTGGGCAGTGCCTGTAAAACAAGCCACCTTTTCCTTTGACTCGCTTCACCAAAAAAAAACTTCACCAATTTTTTGTAGCCTTAATGATTTATCAGGAATTGGTATTAAATGGTGGTACAGTTTATCACCTTTGGCTAATGTTGCAAATACTACATTTCATATTGGCTGAGTTTATATGCATAACTCGTGTTAAAGTTTATTCAATCAAAAATTAGATACTAAACTGTGTGTGTATGTGTATGTCTATGTATATATACATACATACATACATACATACATACATATGCTGTATATACACACACATATATATACATACACACACATACACACATATGGTATTCAGCTTTGTTCGGGCATTTTCCCACGTCATAGTTGTGCTTTTTAAAGAATCTCATCTGCCATCATCAGGCTCATGTATTGTGTTTGTCTGTGTGTCAGGCTTTCACAGCCATTTCTGTTTTAAATTTGATGCTAGCCTCATGCTGTGCTATAATTTTTTTTTCTTCATCCTGTTTGGTTGGGAGTCTTGGTCTGTGTTTATTGGTCTATTGGTTTATGGGACCAAGACTCCCAACCAATCAGGATGAAGAAAAAAAAACATTCTAGCATAGCAGTAGGCTAGCCCCAAATTTAAAACAGAAAGGGCTGTAAAAGTCTAGACTTATAGACAAACACAATACAGAAGCCTGATGATTGCAGATGAGATTCTGCCAAAATGTTGCTACAACTTTAAAAGCTTAACTATAATGATGTAGGAAAATACCCGAACAAAGCTGAATACCATACATATGCATACACACACACACACACACACGGTTTAAATATGTGTAGCATGCTGGTTTAAAACTGGTTGGCGTATTCAGCACATTGTTTTTAGACTATAATGGGGGGGTGTTAAGGAATTTGTGGATTCTGGTACATTTTCCTGGAGTAATGATGCATTTAATCTTTTATTAGGTGAATTAAACTGAGCTCTAATTCTGTTCATAGCAGCCACTATATTAATAGTTAATTAAAAGTTTCAAGGATAAAATTATTGTTCAGTTTTACATTGTCTGCCTTGCCCTGGTCCTCCCTTGAGAGGATGGAGAATCAGCTTCTTTTAAAAAGTTATTACAGATCACTCTTTAGAGTGCAAAACAACAACTTAAAAATTATATAAAGCCAATTCTTTATGCCAAGTGGTAATATTAATTTACATTGGGGCAACTTTCAGAAATAGATTTTCCAGCATTATAGACTTCTCAAAGGTGTTGAGTTTTTGGATTGACTTCAACATGGAATCAAATCATTTTCAACTCCGACCTGAGGTAGGGCAAGAAGCAGTGGCTGGAAGTTTGTCAGAGAGATCCAATCTGGAACAAAGGAGGAATTTCCTGAAAGAACAATGAATTGAACAGCCTCCATGAATCGTAGGTGCTCCATCAAGTAGAAATTTTAAAGAAAAAAATGGACTACCAATTGTCCAGAATGGCATAAGGACTCCTGCCTAGGTCAGGGAATTGGACCAGGCTCCTTCCAATCCTATGATTCCAAAATCAACCATTCTCATGAACTACCTATATGGAATTAAAAACATTTTAAATGCAAGCAAGAATACAGCCTTTGGCATTCACAAGAAAGAAATCACAGGCTAATTGGACTGGCAGGAACTGGGCTATAAAGACGATGAAGAGACATTACATAATCCTCAAAATGGAAGCCCAGTGTAAGACGAACTATTCAGCAAAACAGAGATAACCCACTCTGTAGACTCTTCCAGCAACAGAATTACCAATTATTCAAAAAATGCTCATGTTCCTTTATTTAATGTTTCTCCTTATGCAGGAAAAAAGTTGTTAGTCAATTCATGGATATACGCAACATCCAGATACAAAAATTCAATGCACTGAATTTAACGGGAGATCTTGCAACATTAGAAATCTTTCAACATAAAACAGTTTTGTAAAGTCAGCAGGGGTATTATAATGTCAAATTTTCACACTTTAATCCAGGTATACAAAGCAGCATTATATAACAGCACAGATGCCTATATCTGGGCAACGGTGTTTTATAGTGCAATTGTTTTCAGAAGAAACTCCAAAGGCCACTTTTTTCCTCTCAAGTTTACAAATTTAACAAGGGACAAGTATCTAATCTCTAAATAAAATATTGTAAGTTGGTTTCTCACAGAGGCACGTTTTTTTTTTGTTAATAAAGGGAGGGGGGAAAATCCCAAATACTTTTAAGTTACACTTTAGCTAAATTTCCACCCCCAGGTCTTCAGCATAAGTAAAACAACATTTCTACTTGGAAACATCTGGCACAGCAGCTGCTGCAAACTTAGACTTTAGATTTCTCAATATTGAAGTTCTTGCTTCAAAAGTCTCGAGAGACTTAGCACTTTGACAATCGTCATGGCTTCTACAGAACACTCAAGGAAAAAAAGGCAACATTTGACAATCCTGCTTAGTACTAAAAAATAATAATGTTGCTGCTAGACAACAGAATCACAAAGATCTTGTATCTGCATTCAGTGTTGTGGTTCTGCTTGGCAAACTCAATAGAAAGCTGTCTTCTATGATGTCAAATTCTTTTAAGCCAGTTTATCATACCTTACCATTTTTAAAATACAGATATTAAGAGGAGGTAAATTTTTTTAAAGGCAGTCCAATGACAAATATTTTTTTGGCTTATTTCAAATTCTTAACATATCCTAGCAGCTCTAAAAGCAGGACGGGACACCAAGAACGGGATCCCACTATCCTTCTTGAGGTAACATGAAAATGAGAAGAGAGTTATTTATGTTTTTGAATATCTGGGCAACAGCATGCAACAAACAATCTTCAGATTCCTTTTCCTGAAACCTAGATTTTTAAAGAGTGAAGGTACCACCCCAACCAAAGCTGGCAAAGAAGAAAAATGGACTCGGCAGCATTTTTTATTTCCAACTCCAGAGAAAGCAAACTTGTTGGGGACTAAGAGGACTTTATGTCTGAGAATCAAGGTTTCTTTAATTCTACTCAGGACCTACACTTTGTTCTTTTGCATTTATAGTATAATACAGAACGAAAACGCTCCCTACCAAAAGATTGGTAAAGATTTCTGAATTTTTTACTAGAAAAAATCATTCCATGTTCGGATATGGGGTATTAGGATACAAATCTAAGACAATTATGAAGTTGCAGAGATTGTGTCAGCTCTTACATCTTGTATGATAATTGCTATTGCAACAATCAAGATGTATATAGATAAAAATTTGAGAATTTTTTTAAAAAATCCCAAAATGATATTGGTTAATTAACTCATCTGAAGGGTCCTGGGTGGCTTCAAAACTCACTGATGGTCTGGTCCAATCTCAAATACTACAGGAGTAGACCCCAAGTATATACAGTAGTTTCCTTTTGAGGTCAGTTTTGTAGGCTCCAAAATTCCTACATAATATGTAAGAATTTCCATAAAGAAAGCAAGATGGTCTTGCTTAAGGGTCTTCAAAGACCACAATTTACTTAGCATGAAAAAAATCTATCACAAGTAATATGTTGATTCTTAATACTTCCACTTATCTGTTTAATATAATTCTACAAACCTGCCGTGTTTCTCATATAAGGCCGGGTTTTTTGTTTTTTTTTGAGCCCCCCCAAAATGGCTAGGCTGTCTTTTCAGGGGTTGACTTAATTCCCCCCCTTGCATCTTTGGGCGGGCAGGTGGCGACGGCTTGGATGTTGACCTCGGCATTGGTGGGGCACTTCGTATCGGGGTCAACGCAGGCAGCACCATATCCAGGTGTGCAACAAAAGTACTTCCTAACAGCAAGCCCCGCCCCACCATTCCCCCCCCATTTCACGTTTTAATATAGATAGGCATTAATTTGGGGGGAGGGGCTTAATTTCAGTTCATGCCTATAAAACATGCTGAGACTTCCCATTGGGGGAGGCCATATTGTTGGAGAAACAGGGTAGCAGAAAACTGACTGTGATGCTATCCAAATTAACAATTTCACTAAGAAATCTTTGTTAAAATCAGGGCAGATGCTGTTTTTTAGACAATTGCAAGAACAGATTTGATAGAAATTTATACTCTGATGTATGCAGTTGCAAAGCTTATAGTGAAAATCAAAAGAACTTTCTAGAAAGAAGATGCAAATGGCTGGGGCTGACACTAATAATGTTTAGCAGCACAATCTTATTTTATTTAAGAATATTTTCCAAAATAAGTGGTTATTGTTGTGAGAGAATTAATTCAAGTATGAATTCTTGCATGGAAAATGTAGATTAAAAAAAAATCCTTATGTAAGGTCTTACAAACCTAACTGCTCTATTCACCCTTATATCCAGACAATTAAAGTGCTTTCTTGTGTGCATTTTTATCCAGGAGAAATCACATGCTTTAATGCAGGAAGGCATGTTTTTTTTCCAAATCCTATACATTCTGTTTATATGAGATGAAGTGATAGTTATGGTCCAAAGCAACCAACACTGACTAGTGGCATTCCAAAATAAGAGGCAAACTAAGTCCCTTTAAGGGAGGCCTGTCCAACCCACAGCCCATGGACCATATGCAGCCTTGCACAGCTAATAATTCAGCCTCACGAGATCTTAAACTCTCAAAGGAAGCTTGTTATTTATATACATTAACTGTTATATTTTATATGTGGCCCAAGATAATTTCAATTTCAAAAAAGGTTGGACTTCCATGCTTTAAGTTATTGGTAGGGCTATGAAGCTTGGGCTAAAAAATCCATGGTACTCACTAGTTGCAAAAAAAAAAAAAGAAAGAAATACCAAACTACTCTTTGCTGCCCTCTAATATTTCTGGCAACTTTGCTCTTTTGTACTATCATTAGTAACGATACAAATTATAATACTGCCGTCATAACATAATACCGGAAGTTGGCCCACATGAAATCCACAAAAAGTTTGCTCTCTGGTGTTTTGCTATGATTTTCATTCATTAGATTTATATAATAAGGGCCATTTTTGTATGAACTAAAGATTCCCCAAATCTTAAGTCACAAAACAAGATTCTCTTTCACAAATGAACAATTTCACAAAATGTCCTTATGTAGCTTGGATATTTTTCACTTTCAAGGCTTGCATTTTAAATAAACTGCTTCACAAGTTGTTATTGTTGCTTTTAAGAAAAGAAAGGAAATAATGGGGAAGAGAATCAAGATGTTCTTTATTTCAGCCAGGGAATTTATGCATGCTACAAAAATCATCTTTACTTTTTCCTCTATGTAATACGGAGCTCATTGCACTTTTTTTTGCTTGCTTTGTTTCACGTGGCACTTGATTGGTATTCAATTCAATCAAGATTTTCTAAAGTTTTCTTTAATAAAGATGCTTTTTCTTGTAGTTCAGGCCTACTGTCCAAAGTCAGTGCTGTTAAAGAGCCGATGAGGACTCCTCTACTTTCAATGTTCAGGCTTTCCCACTGTTTGGATTCTACACAAGAAAAGGGGAAAAAAAGGATATCGTTAACCTTTCTACTTGCATTTTCAGATAAAATTAACTCTTAAAATGGGTTCTGATAATTAAAAAATACAATTTTAATCATTAACATGTTAATATTATTTGATAGTGTTTAAAAGACAGTTAATCTCCCCACCATCAAATTTCAATTGATGAGAGATCCTCTCTGAATAATGCAACATCACTCTACCTAATAATGATGAAAAAAGTAGCATATTTTTTTATGTTCTATAACCCTTCATATCTTTGTTGTAGGACAGCTTCAGCCATTTTATAAAATTATAAATTGAAGTAAAAACTGCAATAATTAAAAACTTTTGTTATAAAAGTACATGGAAGCAAAGTTTTGGATGTAAAGAATCTAATGGAAAACAAACTTACATTAAAACATACATTCAAAGGCACTTATATTAAACTATAATACATTCAATAATTAAATCATAAGAATCATGTTCTTTTCCTAAATATAGGCATAAAAGTCCATATGAACTAAAGTGTTGGAAGAATGTTGAGGCACAAAGATTTTTTTTTTAATTTATTCTTCTTTTTCTCAATGAATCAATACCATTATCTCCTTAGGTGACTTGAGTCTCATACAGCATTTGAATAGAGATGCATCAAATATTTATAAGAGCCGTGGTGGCACAGTGGTTTGAATGCAATATTGCAGGCTAATTTCGCCCACAGCCAGGAGTTGACCCACTTCAGGGTCACTCAGCCTTCCATCCTTCTGAGGTGGGTAAAATGAGGACCCAGATTGTTGGGGGCAATATGCTGACTGTATAAACCACTTAGAGAGGGCTGTAAAGGACTGTGAAGGGGTATATAAGTTTAAGTGCTATTGCTATTTTGTACGCAGCCTGATTCAGCCATATCAGATGGTTTTGGCTGCTCTATGTTGAATTGAAATATAAATGTTTTAGATATTTTGGATCATGTATGGGACAAAATAGGTGTCTATATTTTGCATACAGACTGAAACACATAGATCCAAGCAGAAGTGGTTTGCAGCACAGATAAGAGAGACAAAAAGCCAAAACTGGCAAAAACATGTGTAGACATTGGCGGCAGAAGCAACAGCAGCAGCAGAAAGATCCTGGAAGTTTCTCAGGGGAAAGACTGGCTGAAAAGAGAGGAGGTCGTGAAGTGTACAGCTCAGCAGTAGTCTCCCTGGAAAATGATGCTGGAACTCTCCAAATTTCAGTTTGACCCAAATGTTCTGGAACTTGTTTCTGCCAAATTGCACTTAAAACAAAATAGCTTGACTAGAATTTCTGAAACACGATGGATTTTTGTTTCAAGAAAAAAACTTATTTTCCATTTTGCACATATCTCTACTTTTCAACCATAGCCTCAAAAGCAGGTAACACAATAACCTGGGTTATGGCCAAGCCCCCATCTAAAGGTTAGGACATCAAGCCTCACTGAGCCCAAAGCAAATTAAAGACCAGAGGATCCCATTCCAGATTAGAATTAGAATCATTTATAACAGTGAACAGATTTTGATCACTTCTGGCACTATGCAAAACAGTACTTTAATGATCGATTCTTGAAATAATTGCTATTTTAAAAAGTTCATCTAGATCTTAGGGCAGTGGGCAAACTGAAGCAATTTTGCCAGGTGGCGAAGATTAGAAAGCCTACTGTCTTTCAAATGAATTTTTATTTTTGTTTCTGATTGCCAATGTATCTGTAGTTTTCCAGATACAAGCAAGAGCAATGAAAAAAATGTGTATATCCTGTATTTCTTTTTCAAAGTACAATGCTGTGTTCCTTCCCAATTGAAATTTTACTATTAATTAAATTTTCTGACATGGCATTATCTCAAATATGTAAAATGTATTCTTTTCAGAATATTAAATGTTTTAAAAGATTTAGCTGCAAAAGAAAATAAAAACAAGCATGACTATGTTGAGCAACTAATGTGCATCTTAAGTTACAAAAGAGGAATCGAGTTGGCCAAAACTGTTCTTTAAAACAAAATGGGATACAATCCTGTCCATTTAGCCCTTGGATTTAAGGAATAGACTTAATTTTCAGAACTGTAATTCTTACCTTCAAGTTTGGTGAGCAGCACCTCTATTACCGATAAAGCTTCAGTTCTTATGGAAGTGTAACTTTTATTCTCTAATGGAGAATAGAACGGTGAATATAAATTATGCATATAAAAATATAGTTTTGTGCCATAAATACTAATATGAAGAATTTATACAACTTTGACAGTGGTACGCAGTATCTCAATTTTTACTTTCTCTTAACCCAGTTCAAGCATGGATTTATAAATGGATTATATTATTGGTAAGTAATATTGTTAAAGTATTCTTCAAACTAATAGTGCTGTTTGAACAAATAAATAGATTTGTGTTGGAAATGAACTTATAACAGGAAGTAACAGTTGCATGTCTAGATGATTACCAGTGACTGGTTTATACATTATCCACCTAAAGTTAATTGCAATATAGATGATCTTTCTGGTTTAAATATCTCTCTGGCCTGGATCATTCTGTGTGTTTTCATTATGGTTTGGGAAGTATCAATCAAAGAGAAACTGGTGGCACTTAAGACAAAAACTGAATTTGACTTAATTTATAATTCACAGGTAATACAATTTAATGTATTAAATCTATTTAAAGGGACATTTAAGGTGACTCAGTGGCTAAGAAGCTGAGCTTCTCGATCAGAAAAGTTGGCAGTTTGGTGGTTAGAATCCCTAGTGCTGCGTAACGGAGTGAGCTCCGGTTACTTGTCCCAATTTCTGCCAACCTAGCAGTTCGAAAGCACATTAAAAATGCAAGTAGAAAAATAGGGACTACTTGGTGGGAAGGTAACAGCATTCCATGCACCTTCGACATTTAGTCATGCCAGCCACATGACCACAGAGATGTCTTCAGACAACGCTGGCTCTTCAGCTTAGAAACAAGATAATCATAGCCCCCTAGGGCTGGAAACGACTAATGACACATGTGCGGGAGAACCTTTACCTTTACTCATGTAATTTATTGTCTTTCTCTGCTCTCAATAATTCTCATTTTGTCAGATTAATGATAAATAAGTAAAGCTTTTAAAATCTCTTGGGGACTGTACCCAAGCCTTTTGTAGGCTGCATGAAGCCCTAGCTTCTCAAATTATCCATCTCTATCTTAATATAAAAAAAAGAATAGCGGGTACATACAGTCCTCTGCATCACTGAAGTTTTTGTTTAATGTTCTCTTTATATCTGCAATATTAAATGCTATACAGGCAGAACCTTAAATTATATCTCCCTACCTCTTCATTCTTTGTCATGGACAAATAGCTCTTGGTCTTTGTGGGCTGATGTACACAGGTAATTCTTGACTTAGGATCACAACTGAATCCAAAATTTCTGTTGCTAAGCAACACAGTTAAGTGAATTTCGGCCCATTTTACAATCTTTCTTGCCATAGTTGTAAAGTGAAAATGACTTCCCCATTGACCTTGCTTGTCAGAAGGTTGCAAAAGGTGATCACACTGCAACTTTCATAAATATGAATCAGTTGCCAAGTGCCTGAATTTTAATCACGTGACTATGAGGACACTGCAATGGTCGTCAGTGTGTAAAACAGGCATAAGTCACTTTTTTTAGTGCTGTCATACCTTTGAATGGTCACTAAATAAACTGTTGTAAGCTGAGGATTACCTTTACATAGATAGAAAGGAATATGACCTTGACAGGGATGTGCAGGCTCAACTGTCAAAGCAACAAGGTTAAAACAATTTTTAAGCCAAGAGTGTCCAGGTAACCTGCTTGGTTTGTTTGGGAGCGGCTCAGAAAAGACCTTCCTGATCCTGAACTATAAGGAGGAGGAAGAGGTATTGCAAAATCAGATCTGCAAGATTATGCTATTTAGCCATTCTCAATAAAAATAAGTAATAGGATACTTAATTTCATGGCTTGGTCCATCTAGTGTGCCTGACAAGTGAAACAGGGACAATCTTTCTCTCTTAATTAAAAAGCTGGGAAGAAGCAGAATGATGGAATGCCAAACTTTCTTATATCTAATCCAATAAGCAGAGCATCCAAATAAGAAAACATCTTAAAGATATAATATGGATATACGCAAATCCTACTCTGCTGGCCAAAGAAGCAATCATAATTCTTGGTCAGTTGGCTGTCACAATGAATCTTTGGAAGGTTCTATTTAGTTAAATTTAGGTTTCAAACAATAAATGTATTAGAGAACAGGGCAATTTTAGTTTTTTATGTGATCATATAGGAATTACTACTAGCCTGCATCAAGCAAATACTGTTTTGACGAGGGAATCAAGAAACATGAAAAGCACAAAATAGTCCATTTTCTCCTTTGTTCATTAAACTTTAGAACAAGTGGACAACGAAAGCACATGACTGAAAAGATATTTACCTAGTGAATGAATGATGGAGGAACAGGTTTCCAACAATATTCTTGCCAAAGCCTCGGGGTCAGAGTGTTCTGCTTCAAATAACAACAACCTATCAAATGGAAGAATATAAGCATCATTTCCCCCCCAAAGAACACATCTTAAAATTCCACCTGAGGGAGCCTTCCACGTGGCAATTGTAAATACCAAAGATGCTGCCCACTCAGTTATCGGGTGAGCCTTGTGGAGCTTGAAATTTCAATTCCACATTCATTGCACCTTACTTAAAACATGCCAGTTTCCTCATGCCAGTCAGTGGAAGTAGGTAAGAAGAAGGGGCAATGAGATCCACAAAGCTCAGGCAAAGGATTTTGAATCTGTTCCTCTCCACATGCTACTGTGAGGGAGGAGTGAATGAACAAGAACAGCAGCAGCAGCTCCAGCACCTGCAGGAAACTTACCCTTGGAAAAAAGCCTTCATGGCTTGGAGAACACCGAGCTGTACTTTCCACGTACCAAGTCTCAGACGCTCACACATTAATCTGCATAGCTCTTGTCGATAGCAGCCTTTTAAAAAAAGAGAGATCAAAATACAGACAATCTATATACTGACAACTCTCAATGCTCATTTATAGGGAAGCCTTAGAAGATCTGATAATGGCACTTGGTTTGTTAAAGGGGACAGCAGCCAGACTCACTTTCCTGTCAGAACTGCCATGTGTTCTGGGTGTTGGTTGCCTCCTCTTCTGACTTCCATTTTCTCAGTCCCTCATCCTTGCCACCCATCTATGTTCTAGAGGGCAATCTCCCAAATGAATCTTCATATTATTTTCCAAGCAGATTTATTGTTCCCAGTAGCTTAAAAAAATATAGCTTCAAAGAAAACTAAGCAACAGGAACCTAAGAACAAAGGATAAAATTGGCCTTCTCCCTTAAAATGGTCAGTTTCTAATCTTTCCCTTTTTGCTGCTGCTTTTCTGAAATTTAAAAAAATGCTCATCTCACTTATTACAATCTTTATATTGTTAAATAAGACGTTAAGAAAACTAACCTTAAAAAATACAAAGCAAAAGAACTGCAACAAAATCAACAATACAATGAAATTATTCCCTTCCTCTCCTATGAGCTCTTACAAAAATTAAAGATAAAATATTTCAAATTACATAATTAGACCTACACTGTGTGTCTGAGTTTTTAGGCCAGGCTTTGCCCAAGCTTTCAAAGGCACAGAGGAGAGCTTCAACTTGGAGTTTTTTCTCATTTTCGTTTTCATCCTCATCATCATTGTGTGATGAATTTTTTCCTACATTCTCAGGACAATTCTGCAATGGAACCAGAGGGTGTGAAATTTGAAAGGGAAAAAGCAAGCACAAGAAAAAAAAAAAGACGGTTTAGCTTTTATACTTCTCTTTTTTACAAACATCGTGCCAGCAGTTTGATTAAATTATTTTACATTTTGTTAGTAACAAAGAATTCAGAGTGATATACTGAAATGTAAAACATTTTATTTACATGAAAGCTAATCATGGCATCTGTACTGCAGGAGATCAAACTTGCAAAATTTAATTGGCATACCAATATAATAATGATTTAAATCCAATAGTTGATGGCAGGGACCATTTCTTTAATCTCACAGTTCAGCCAAGAAGTTGCCCTAGCCATACGTGCCTCATAAAGAGACAGATCCCAAGATAATGTACGCTTCACAAAATGTTTTTACAATTTTAGGCTCTCAATTACCTTCACTGAGAAGAAAGTCAGTAAAAGAAATCAAAAACTAGTAATCAATGTATTAAAAAATAAAATTTTATGGAACTCTACTAAGATAGAAGTATCCCCAAAACCTGTTGAAAACAGCCCTTCTGCTACAGGTGCATTAGCTGATATTAGGTGACATCTGCCCTATCTTTATTAAGGACTTGTAACCCATTTGGAAGCAGCATCCTTCAAAGAGGAAGGTGAGAGATAAAGGGGAGGGGGGGTGAGGAATTCAACTGATTGTTCTCCAAAGAAAGATATAAGATTGAGACACTCTTCAAAAACAAGAAGTACAAAGGCATTAACAATTTCTGGCTTCCTCCAGTTAGCAGGAAGTTCATATGAAGCCTTTCTGCTAAATAGCAATAGTACTTAGATTTGTATACTGCCTCACAGTGCTTTATAGTCTCTCTAAATGTTTTACAGAGTCAGCATAATTGCCCCAACAATCTGGGTCCTCATTTTACTGACCTCGGAAAGGAAGGAAGGCTGAGTCAACTTTGAGCCGGTCAGGATCGAACTGTTGGCAGTTGGCAGAATTGGCCTGCAATACCGCATTCTAACCACTGTGACATATATCATCATAGCACCAGCTGATAATGCTGTAAATTATTAGTATAAAAATTCTAAGGAGATTGTTAGTTCTTCTTTGGTCAGAATGAACATAGTAAAAAGTAAGAATGAGCAGCAAACTAAGTTGTATTTCTGCTTTGACCTCAATGGAGAAAATCTTATGAGTTCAGCCTGGTTCAGCTTGAGATGTCCTCTCCTCTTTTTACAACATATACATTAATATCAGCCAGATTTACAAAGGTTTTGATATGGATTACTTAGAACAATTCACAGAAGTAGCAATTCAAAAAAATGTTCTATTTTTAGTGATGCTATTATTCAAATCTAAAGAGGGCTAAAAGATCACCTTCTTTATTACTGGAAAGATTATGTCTGTCAGTTCCTGGAACCTATTTTCTTGAGTAGCCTTAAGCACATCAGCCGTACACCGGAGTGCCACAATCTTGTACCATAGGTTTTCTTTGCGGCATTCTTTCAGCATTGCCTGTACGACATCATCAACACTGGGCTGGTTGGGCAAAGGCTTGCACAGTTCCACACTAAAATAATTAAAGGATGAACAGGACATGACTGATCAATGTGTCTTCTTGATATTACACCGAGCCTCTTAATTTAGCTCAACCTAAGTATATATCTTGCAAAATGTGCACGTTTCCTTTGCTCTAGGTAAGTAAAACCTGTCATATGACTGTACAGATAACTTGGCATTTTATTTTATCATAAAATGCTTTGAATTTTTGAAAAAAAAAGCTGAAAATCATACAGTTTGCAATTTTATTCTTCTTCTAATGAAGAAAAGCTTCACCATATTTCATTTATGCCCATGTATACTCAGCAACTATATATTTTTTCCAATTCATATCGCACAACTGCACCATCAAGCCCAAAGGAGAAGCAGCATTGATTTTTAACAACTAATATTTCCTTTACTATAATTTTTCAGGAAAAAATATCTTAAGGGAAAAGTCCAAAAAACAGGAGAAATAATTTGATCAGCAGCAAAAATAAAATAAAATAAAAAATCACTAGTATATTGACATTGGGAGAAAAAAGGGGGAAAAGGTGTGAAAGAACAACTAGAATGAAATGTGCTAAAAAAGTGCATGTCCACTGGCACAAAAATCTGTATGTTTTGTTTTGAGTACAAAGTGAAATAATCCAAACACACATTTACTGTGGAATTAGCAGTGAATGTTGGGACAAATCTTGCAAAGTGTTTTATTGCAACAGATTTACTTGCAGATACATTCCCTCGTTCATCCTTTTTATTTAATATCCAAAGGGGGAAGAGGGATGCTTAAGAGTCAGTTTTTGATTCTTTGGATTTGACTGAAGAAGTCCTTTCGGCTTTTTTGAAGGGGGCTCTGGAAGTGGTTTGCCATTGCTTCCTTCCTAGGGCTGGGAGAGAGGAACCCAATTGGATTTGTGCCTAAGGTAGGATTATGAACTCATTGGTCTCCCAGTTAACCACTACATCATACTCAATTTCATTTTCATTTGTCGTATCAATTACTAGAAATCTTCTAGTTCACTTCTTTTGAAATAATTTTAAAAATACTTCCACAATATTTTTAGGAAGTAAGAGACTGTAGTAATAGTACCTAGAGTCCCCAGTACTTCTCCAGGAATCAATGAGGAAATTCATCTCACCCCAAACTGTTTATACAGAGAAAAACTTTCAGAAAAGAAATAAAAATATTTTTACCTGCATGAACAGATGACACTGGCAATTGCTTTTAACAGTTCTTCCTAAAAACATTATAAACAACGTTAAGAGATATATTTTAGTATGTGACTTCTATATTGTCCCCACAAAAATTTACAAATGCCTAGTCAAATATGCAAGTTACATTTTGTATGAACATTTGATTGTGAATTATAATGATATCCCAGTTGGGCAAAAGATCTGAAAGAACAAAAAATATACACGACAGCAGAGCCAACGCAGCTCGACTTATGTCACTATAATACCAAACAACTATTCCTTCTATGGTAAACTTGTTTTTCCCCAATTAGCCTCACAGAATTTCATTTTAAAATCAAACACGAACTAGCATATCAATGATTCTGCAAACACAGATCCATTAAACTCACAAATGTATACCCCCAGCACATTAGAGTTTATTTGGCAACATCAGGCAAATTTTATTCATGTATCAAATGTATATTCCTCCCATCTCACCTAAGTGACTTCTGGACAGTTTATAAAATAAAAGCCATTCAGCCAATTACAGGCAGTCATGGAAAAAGAAATGCAAAGAATTGTAGCATTTTTTTTAAAAGGCCCATTTCTAAACCATGAAACAATCCAGTGCATAGGTCAGTGCTTTTTACCTTTCCAGCCCATGTTCTTCCAGGCAGTCCTTGCAACAGTGCCGTGAGCACCATGCCTAAGTGTGGAGGTACCAAAGCGCCAGTCTGCTTTGCTATGGATGCCATGGTAGCTGCTCCTTGCGCTTTCATCTTCCAAGACGGAGACTGCAAAGCTTTCTGAGTCACTGTAATCAATTCCTCCATATAGAGCCTAATGCCACCGTAGGTACCTATGATTCAAGACACACAGTGTTTGCTAGAATGCATAAGAAAACCACTGCCGCTGACGGATATTAATATGGGTAGTCCTTACTTAATGATTAAGTAACAATTGGGACTGGGATTTTTAACGCTAAGGGACATGGTTAAAAAAGTGTAATGTCACATGGCTATGACGTAGCGGTGGAAATCCTGGAAGTTCCTATTGCCATCATTAAGCAAGGACTGAGGATTATTAATGGGGAAGCAGGCTGGAGGACAGGGACGTCCCAGGGAGTAAGGCATGGGAGAGTGCTGCTTTGCTAGGGTGAGTACAGTGTATGCAGGTTGGAGAGAGAGAGAGAGAGAGTGCTGCTGCACCATGTGAGGGCACGAGGGCTGAGGAAGGGTGCTGCTGCCCTGTGAGTGGGCACTGTGGCACCATGCAAGGGCACCATTGCAGTGGTGGGATTCAAAAATTTTTATACTATCAGTTCTGTGGGTGTGGCTTGGTGGCCATGGCAGGGGAAGGATACTGTAAAATCTCCAGTCAGAGGCGGTATTTGCCGATTCTCCAAAGTACTCAAAATTTCTGCTACCGGTTCTCCAGAACTGGTCAGAACCTGCTGAATACCATTTCTGCACCGTGACAGGGGAAGGTTTGCCTGGGATCTCATAATCTGCAGCAGGGCTCCTTGGGAGAACAAGTGATGGGAGTAACTTGCAACCTAACCTCCCCTGCTGGCTTCCCCATTGACTTTGCATTTGTGAAGCTGGCAGGGAAAGTTGCAAATGGTGATGAGGGGATACTGCAGCTGTCATAATTGTGAGCCAGTTGTTAAGTGCCCAGTTGTGATCACGTGACTGCAGGGGTGCTGCAACGGCCAGAATTTTGATGACTGGTCCTAAGTAACACGTGTTCAACAGCAACATTGAACAGCTGCTGAAGAAGTGATTGTTAACAAAGAACTACTAGTAGAGAGTTTAGGGATAAAGCCTCTAGTATGTATTGAGAGATAGCCTGGTACATTGGTTCCTGCTTTAGGAAAAGTTAAAAGGCCTGAGCCAGCATGGTCCTTTGAATGTTGGATTGCAACTAAGATGGAGATAGAAGGGTTCAGTATGTGAAGTGAATTCACTGGGACTTTGAGCCAGCCATTTTGTCTCATGCCAACATACCCCACAAGGTCATTATTATGTGGATAAAACCAGAGTTGACCCATATTTATTTAATTTATTAGTTGCCAATCTCACTATCATACAATTCTGGGTAATTTGCAATCTGATAAAACTATAATATAAAAGAGTAAAACAGTAAGTACATTAAAATTAACAAGAATATATATTTTGGCTTTTAAGAGGAAAAGATAGGATATAAATGAAATTAATTTAATAATTAAATAAACAGGCAAAAAGTCCCAGTTCAAATTGTACTTGGAGAAAGAAAATCTAAAATTAAGCATCAACAATCCACAATGACATGGGGATATCTGTTTGGGGAGGGGGCCTTGAGGGGGGGAAATAAATAATAAAATGGAGGAGGATTTTGCATAATCTCTATCTTTCAGAGACCAAGGTGAATATTTTATTTTAGGATTTGTATTTTGGGTTTTCATAGTAATAAAGTGGTCAGAGTAGTGAAAATCACTTACCAGGGACATTTTCCTGCCACACTTCAGACCACAGGTTGCCTTCCTCCTTCTCCCCTTTGTCTTCTTCAGGAATTTCATGCATGCCCAGAAAAGCCAGAGGCAAAACGCACTTGGCTTGATTCTTCAGTACATCTGGGCTGTAGCGTCCAATAGCATGCATAGTTAAAGCACAGGCCATTTTATAGACTGGCTCTAAAATAATAACAAAAAAACAAACACAGTGAGAGAAACATGACTCCCTGCTTTCATTGCAGCCCAGGAGCTCAGGGTTCTACTTTCTAGTGATGCTCAAAACATTATTCAAAGTTCTGGTCATTTAGATAACACAGAATATAGACTTCCAAATCTATAAATTAAAGATGTATAACTTTTACTAGGTGGAGAATCACATTGGTTGGTCCTTCAAATAGTGTAGCAAGAATCAAGAATCATTTCCCTGCAATAATATTTAAATAACCAAATAAATAAATAAAATAAACAAACCAATATAACCAATTAAATAATAATAATATAATTATTCCCTACAGATTTAAAGCTACTTTCCTTCTGTTACATTAAAAATAAACAGCAACATTTTGAAGGGCACTTTGGCCATGGTCTAGAGTTCAGGAAATGTAGGCTCTATGCTTTTGCTGCAAATGAAGTAGAATCCATATTATTTTTGCTTATTCCCAAATAAAATTACTTGGGGAAAAAAAATAGGAAATGCTTCTTCTCTTTTTGCTGCAATGTTGAACAGAAAGTCAAAACAAATATAAAACTGTGGCAATTATTATTTTGCAAACTGTCTAGTTGTAATATTAATTTATGACTCAAATTTTGATCACTAACTGATGCAGTAGTTAGGTGAAATATGACATGACCACATCGCTTAGTGATGCCAATCCCAGCAGTCCTCATTGCAATCGTTAGCAAAATTCTATTGGTCATTAGGTGAGGACTCTTCCTAATCCAAGTGATTCCTGGCTTGGTCTTTCCCAGCCCTGAGCTTTAGTAAGGTAAAGTAGTGGTCCCCAACCTTTCTAGAACAAGAGACTGGTTTTGTGGAAAACAATTTTTTCACAGACTAGGGCTGTAGTGGTTTCATGCACAATCTAGATCCCACATGTGCACAGATGAAGCTGCAGTTGCTTGTCCACCACTTATGTGGCCTGGTTCTTAACAGGCCATGGACTGGTACCAGCCTCGGTTCATGGGTTGGGGACTCCTGAGATAAAGGACTGCTTTCTCTTGAACTCCCCCCACACCCATGTATTTCTCCTCATCTCTGCCCTTTTGGCCACCCTACAAAGCAGCACTTCTCAGCGGCAGTGCTAGGGCTGAAATAAAACCCAAAGGCCTTCAGCAATCACCAAAGTCCCTAGGCGTAACCTTCAACCCCAGTGTCCCTACTGCCATTGAGGACTGCCACTGTATCAGGTGGGTGAAAAGGCAAATATGGGGGAGAGATAGGAAAGCTTCTGAGGCCTTCTGAAACATCATAAGAACAGGATGCGGTATTTGGACGATGGTGCAAGCAATCTCATGAAGAAGGTCTTCTTATAGCAACTGCCTCTTATAGGGCCAGGTTGGGCATAATTTGTCAGTGGTTGGAAGCTGTTGAGGGTCAGCTGGGTACAACACGGCTTGTGGAGCATGGGATAGTGAGTTTTTTTTAACCATGACATGGGGCATGAGGAAACACTCTTTGGCTGGCTGCAGTAGGACTGAAGTAGAGGCCTAGATCAATGGCAGCCAGTTAACACTGTTGAAGATCTCTACTTCAGCTCCAAGGGTGATGCCAGAGTGCAGTTATGTAGGGTTGGCAAAAGGGAGAGGTAGGTAGATGGAGTGAATTGAAGCACCCTTGTAGTTGTAAATATGGACAGGCTGTAAGCACCTAAATTTTGATCAGATGACTGTGGGAATGCTACAATGGTCCTACCTTGAGAACTACCTACATTATTCATATTTTCAGCATATTCAATAAAGGAACAGAAGAGTTTCACAAATGAAATCAAAATAATTTTGACACAGAAAGCTGGAAAAACACAATTTAGTGAGTTTAGGGCTGAGCTAACTGATTTATCTGGTGTAAAATCAACACCAGTTACTTATGTAAGAAGATAGTTCGCTTTTCAGATATTTTAAAGTGAGTCATAATCAAGTAATGTAAAAGTTTTTAAACAGCAAAACTTCTGAATGAATTTTACATAAGCATTTTCTCTCAAACACTGTACCAAAGGCATTTTAGTATAGAAAAAGGTGTTCAGTAAGCATGCTTAGCAAAAAAAGAAAAACAAAAAAGCAATTCTCAAACTATCCTGATTGCATTTTAAAATAAAAGTAATAGCAATGTCATACTCATATGCTTCTAAGAATGAACCATTTTAAAAATATTTAACATGCTACAACATTTTAAAAATATTTATCTTAAGTGCATACCTTCTTTCTCCATGTACCAACTGTTCAGCTTCTGGAGCAATTTGTCAGTGCTGCTGTCTCGTGAAGTCTTAAAATAAAACCCAGAAAAACTCATGTCTCACTTCTGAACTCACAAAACCAGACAGAAAAATCTCGAAACTGAGGAAGCATGACTTACTCTAACTAAATGTCCCAAGGCAAATGCAAAGCTCTTCTGCACCACACTATTGCGATCAGTTAGGCCACTAAGTAAAGCACTCATGAGCTTACCTAGGTAAGAGAAGAAATTATTTTAGCAATCAACTGTAAGCTTCTGTACAAACAAGTAGAAAGTCAATTCCCAAACCTTCTGATATAATTAATATAATAAAAAAGATGTGGTGTAATGTACTACAGAACTACTCTGACCAACTATAACACACTTGATGGGTCAAAATAAACAAAATATAGTGGCAGATTACCAATACTATAATGTAATTTTCCTCAAGTAAGTTTCCATACAGTACTGATTTGTAACCATTAGTTTGAATAAAGGGATCGTTGTTGACTGTAGGAATTGATTTCTGGCTTTGTGCTGACTTAAATCCATGTAATGGGAAAGGCTTCCTCTGTCTTTCTCCTCTTATGGGAGGAGTAGTAATCTATCCTTCATTCATCACTTTGTTGAAAATTTGTTTTTTTAAACAATAATAATTATGTTATGTTATTGCATTCAAACAGAAATTCAAAATCCTTAAGGCAGATTAAGAAAATCTTTTGTGGGTTAGTAATATTTTGGGGGTTTATTCACAAAGTGGAAAGAAAAATAATAAATCAACCGAGGTTTAAAAGGAAGAAAATATGGCTCTATAACTTACCAGCATATGGTGTCAAATCTTGTGGGCACTGAGTAGTTAGTGACACAATTACACTAGCACAACCACCCTAAAAAAGAGTAAAAATAGGAAAGGCAGAGATTAGTTTATTCTTCTGGGTGAAAAAGAAGCTTATGTCTGCACATTTACTTAGAAACAAGTCCCACTGAATTCAGTGATGCCTATTTTGAATGAATACTGGTAGTCCTCACTTACTGACAAAGCAAGCATTCAACATTACAAAGGTGCTGAAAAAAAAAAGACTTATGACTAGTCCTCAAAGTTCTGGCCATTGGAAAACCCCCACAGTCATGTGACTGCAATTAGGGGTGCTTGCCAACTGGTGTGCATTTACAACGGTCACAGCATTCCACGATTACATGATAAACAACTGCAGCTTTCCTAACTGTTTTTGTTGTGGAAGCTGATAGGAAGTTGCATGCGTGATCACAGGGCATCGTGCTTAATGACCCAATGTGATACACTGAACAACCACATCCATGCCTGACAAATATCGTAAGACAGGCACAGTTATGTGATTTTCACTTCATCGTGGCATGGCTTAGCAACCAAGTTGCCAGTCGGTAAATCAGGGCTACCTATGTAGCGAATAAGACCGCAAGTCAGAATTCTGACAGTATGAATAACAAGGAAATATCCACCATATTATTCATTATTGAATTTTATTGGCAGGATCTACAAGTGCAGAACATCTAAAAATGCTAGGTTAGCTGAATTGCCCCAATGTTATCTGCCCCTCCCAAATATCTTTCTCCGAAGCACAAAGACTTCCTCATAGTCACTGTTGATCTCAGTAGAATGGCAATGGCAAAGCCCCCACAGCATACCACCAATGGCACTGCCAGGGAAGACATAATTGATGCGATATAATTGCATCACCTTCTAAATATAACAGGGGTGTCAAACTCAAGGCTGGATCCAGCCCACGGGGTGCTTAGATCTGGCCTATAGGGCCACCCTGGAAATAGCAAAGGACCAGCCTGCGGTGCCTCTGCCCACGAAAATGGAGTGCAAGGACCTCCCAAACTCCGTTTTCTCTGGCATATGTTTTTGGGACATCACAGGCCCCCCTGATATGAGCAATTTTTTTAAAAAATAAAGCTTTATTTGGGTTTTCACACATCCAAAATACAAATAAAACATCTTTTTTGAAAATAGCATGGTCCCAGGTTGAATTTCTTTATACAGACACAAAACTCAATTTCATGCTCC
>BHFT01041252.1:0-25379 GCA_004320025.1 Laticauda laticaudata
TTTTTGCAATCTCTTAAAGACATAGTACTAAAATGTTTATCCTGGTTTATATATTTCTAACCCAAATACCTGTTCGGAGACTCATATTCCTAACAACGTATTTTCCTTGTTTAGTGACTACAGTTGAAACTTTTAACAGGTTTCTAAGTTAAAAAAATCACGACCATGATTATTTTTATGATCTTACTTCAGTTTTCCTTTCCTTTACAGACTTGCAAAAATCGTAAATGCAGGCATTGGTCACAAAATTACTTGGTTACTGTCCAAGACAGTCATTAAGCAAGGACTACTTATAAAGGCACAGGACTAATTGTTGTAAACTCAAGTAATTTGTATGAATTGCAAAACATTTGAGGAATAAGCACCATGTTCTGTTAAATACATGAATACTTTATTTTAGGCCTCCCACCGAATGAAAACTCCTGCTAAATATATGACTGGAACAACAGTAATGCCTTTCAACCCAGCTACTTTTGGAGAGGTATGCATCTCAGTTACAAATTAGGGAAATCCCTATTTGTTAACAGTAAAATTCTCTTCTGTATATATATTGTGTCATCTTGAAATAGTGTATTTTACACAAGCACATACTTGAAATTTAAGATCTACATCAGAGGTTTTATTGGCAGGTTTGGTGGGTTGTGAGTGAGGAGACAGCTTTTGGTAGTGACACATCTTTTTTTACACAAAGCTTTCTTTCAACAGATGAGGAAATTGCAAGTACTTCTGTGAGCCAACAGAGAAACCTTTTACCCAAGACTTTAGTGGGTTTCCTGATATCCTATTGCTATATAGATTGTTATGTACTTGTATGGTCCTTATTCTACTTTTTGCTGAGTGGTTTTCCCCATTTTTCCAACCCCTCTGCAAGTTGTTCCTGATATTCAGTGAGAAAATGGGACATTTTTTTCCTTTACACAATAAGCACATAAAAAGTAAATTTAATACACTGATACATTTTAGGTGAACCAATTTGAAGTAGTGATTAAGCCTCCAGGGTAGAAGCTATGAGTTACAGTCCTGCCTTAGGTATGAAGCCAGTCCCTGGGCCAGTCATTCTTTGCCCAGCACGAGGAAGGCATTGGTAAACCACTTTTGAAAATCTTAACAAGAAAATTGCAGGAGCTAAATATGTGCAGTCACCTGAAGTCAACACCTTTTGGAAGGTACCCCCCTGAGAGAATTTTTAAAATGACTACAAAGCAAAACTGAAACCTCTAAACATTATCAGCCACACCCTCTGCATTCTTCCAATGCCTAATAAATAAATAAATTTAAAATTGAGGTCATGAAAAAAATGTTGCCTTTTCCTTAGACTTTTATTAAAAAATGAGTAGAAAGTTGATATTAAGGAACTTTCTGCACCCAATATCTATATGATTTGTTCTTTTCCCTTGTGACATTGTAGTATATATGTAATATCAGGCATGATCCATTTAGTTTAAAAATTTTTAAATTCTTTCACTAAAACAGACTTGCTAATCGAGTTAATATATTCCCAAAGAAATTAATTAGACAGCAAAGTTCAACTCTTCAGTCATCTCTTTAATAGATTTTCTTCTGCAGTCTTGCATCAGTAGCTTCAATCAGAATAATGCATATTTGTAATTTTAACAGTAAATTATGTGCACTTTTTGAAAATAGCTGGCAGACTCCAAACTGGAGCCCTGGTGGCACAGTGGTTAGAATATAGTATTGCAGGCAAATTCTGCTGACTGACAGCTGTTTGATTCTCACTGACTTGAGGTTGACTCAGCCTTCCATCCTTACAGGGTCAATAAAAAGAGGACCCAGATTGTTGGGGACAATATACTGACTCTATAAACTTCTGATTCTTTACAAAGAGGGTTGTAAAGCACTATGAAGCAGTATATAAGTCTAAGTGCTATTGCTAAAAAAAACCCCACACATTTGGTGGAAAACAAACTTGGTGCGTGTGTGTGTGTGTGTGAGAGAGAGAGAGAGAGAAAGAGAGAGAGAAAATCTCCTAAACCCCCTAGATGTTCTGTTTGATCTTTGTTGTTTTTCAAGCCAGATGGGGAGTGAAATATCTTGAGTCACTATTACTTTTATTCTAAAAAGGGTTATAAAGTCCAAAAGGATTCATGGAAATGATTATTTTTTTTTTGAGGTAGTTTATTTTGCAGCATACCGACTACTGTTTTATTGTAGATTTAGAAATAGGTTTGGCATAGGGCATCAAATTTAGGTACCCAGGATATAGTGTGGCAGAAGCTTAGTTTAGAACAGGGGTGTCAAACTCAAGGACCAGGGGCCGGACCTGGCCTGGGGGCATGTAAATGTGGCCCACGGGGTGCCTTGGAAATAGCAAAGGAAAGGCCCACTGTACCTCTGCCAGCGAAAATGGACCTTGCTAAGGCTGCAGGCAGCGCTCCCAAACTCCTTTTTTTGCTAGCAGAGAGTTGCAGGACATTATTATAGACAAAAACAGAGCTCGGGAGACTGCTCGGGCCATCATAGGTGCCCCCCAACATGAGTGATGTTGAGCTGGCCATGCCCACCCTGGCCACACCCACTCCACCCCCTGAGGTCAAACACAACCCTGATGTGACCCTCAATGAAATCAAGTTTGACACCCCTAGTTTAGTATATGACACGTTTATAGGCAAGTTACTGTTAGCCTTAACTTCCTTAACTTTTGAACATTGGGATAATTTGCTTGATTTGTCTGAACAGACTTTAGTGATGAATGAGACCGCAACATCCTTTGGACATTTTAAATCAACAGTATCACAAGAGATGCAATAATTGTACTGTGATTGATGGCTGGAAAAAAAAAACAGTTGTTTTATTCTGTAAGGGAAGGTTGATGAACCTTTATATTTGTTTTTCTGTTTTGCTTAGATAGTGCTGTATCTCCGGATGTGTCTTGCTCACAGTGCTGGTGTGGTGCCTACTTCTCAGAGCTTAGCTGATATGCAAGATCATGCTCCAGCCATTGGCCGTTATATAAGAAACCTCCTCTCTGGGAATGTTATAACATCCTCATCCTCAAAAGGTGGTGAAAGCAATCCTGTACAGATTTATATAAGTCTCCTTCAGCAGTTGCTCTCTGGCGTTGGAGGTGAGAAACACACAGGTCACAAAGCTTAAAAAAAATGTTTTACTGCCTTTATTGTGAATGAGTAATAAAGCTGCTTCAAAAGATGAATTCAGCATCCTCTGCTGGTCATTTAGTTAGCGTGAGCAGATTCACTTCCTAGAAATGTAAGGTCCATTTTAATGCAATAAATTAGGCCAAAGCTACCTGTCTTTATCAGGCTGATAGTCTGTAGAGATTCTCAGTCATCCAGGTCATGGTTGTCCTTTTTTGTTGTGCTTTTTCAGGAGGCAACTGGACTTTCTTGTTTTTTCTTTGAAGATATTTAGCTTCTCATCCAAGAAGCTTCTTCAGCTCTGACAGGATTCCATTCTCCACTATCCTGTCAGAGCTGAAGAAGCTTCTTTGATGAGAAGTGAAACATCTTCAAAAGAAAAACAAGAAACTCCAGTTGTCTCCTGAGAAAGCACCTTTGGGATATCAGGCTGATACTTTGAAGCTCTAGTGGTTCCAGTTTTAGAACTAAAAATATAGTTACATGTTCAGTGAGTATATTTTTAGCAAGCCCATTGTGTTGAAAATTACATAATTTTGACAGAGGTTATTTTATGACTTTTTTTTTTGAAAAAATAAATTTTATATTACGGGGGCCTAACTGGAATATAAATTGAGTGATAGACCCTCTCACTGTAGCCCTTGGCCAGTAAAGAAGAAAAAAAATGGCAGTGTAATTTTTGGCAGAGAAAAACTGACCATCCTGCATGAGAGCTAAACCAAGCTTTAGCTGGTTTAGAATTCTGTTCTCATTAACTAGTCAGATCTGTCCATCCTCAAACCAGGCATAAAAACTAAGGTACTTTCCCAATTACCTTACTACCTGTCTATACAGAGATTCTGTGCGGGTATCAAGTGGCATAATCATTATTAGACCGAAACTTTGTTTTTCTCCGAGTCCTTTTAAAAATAGATGCCTTAAATTTTAGGTCATTGCCATCAAAATTCTACCTTACCTTGTGATGAACTGATCTTTTTCATTATCTGAACTGTATACTAATTCAAGATACTAGATAATAATTTAATCTTTTGACCGGGGTGTGTGGAGAGGAATGAAAAACTATAAGGGAAGCGGCTAACTAATTTTCAGAAGTTAATTTGCTAGAAATAACTGGGAAAAAAGACCACACAGGTTTTCTAATCTTGCATTCCCTGCTATATATTTCTATTTCTACTCTTTGGCATGTCTTTCATTGATTCCAGCATTCTAGCTTTCCCCATCCCTGTTTTACTATCACTTCCTCTTATCACAGCGACACCGGAAGTGGCATCACTTCCAGTATCGCGAGATTTTGGCAGCTGCGCCACTCATTCTTCCATCTTCCCTGCTTTTGGGTTCTGCGTGGGTGAGTCACTGACAGTGTGGGTTTCATATCTTATTATTTAAGTTTTGAATTGCATTTAGGTTTATGTCGCATTTTAAGGTTGGGAAAAAAAAAGATCCAAACTGGCCTTTCTCCAGTTTTTTATTTTTATTTTTGTAAGCCATTAAATTACAACCTATCAGCTTTCAAGCAACTACAAGAGATTTATTATAAAACAGCCAATCTCAAAATCAAAATAAATTTGACTTTGAGATGTTGTGGGCTCTTTAGATAGGCATGCTACTTAGTCTTGGAATGTGTTTCATTCTTGTTGCCTGAACTGAAGTGTGTGTTATGAATGATGAGATGAGCTTGGATTGGCTACAGTAGCTTTTTTTTTTTTTTTCAGGAATGATTTGCTAGTNTTTTTTTTTTTTTTTTCAGGAATGATTTGCTAGTGCATCTAAAATGTTAGTAACATAGAATATGTTGTGGCCTTGAAATTCCACAATAGCACACAAGTTTTTGTTGCATCTCTATGTCATAACATTTATTAATAAAATACTATGCATGCATGATGTTTCAGCCAATTGCTGTGTGGGTCAACATATGCTGTACAGCTAAATCCTCGACTTACGATTTACAATTGGATCAGAATTTCTATTGCTAAGCAAGGCGGTTTGTTAAGTGAATCGTGCCTGATTTTATGAGCTTTTTTGCCACTATTGTTACACAAATCAATGCATTTGTTAAATGAATCATATGGCTGTTAAGCAAGCAAATCCAGCTTCCCCCATTGACGTTGCTCCTCAGAACCCAGATGGTAAGGTAAAGGTAAGGGATTCTGCAGAACCCAGATGGTAAGACCCTGGGATTCTGCAATCACTGTAAATACAGTATATGCCAGTTGCCAGGAACCTAAATTTGGTTGTAAGTGCAAGAACTGGTCATAAGTCACTTTTTTAATGCTGTTGTAACTTTGAATGGTCACTAAACAAATGGTGGTAAATTGAGGATTATCTGTATAGCTCAGTATGGTTCAAATATATATTCCAGTATTAACATATTGAATATTGTTAAGATATTTAGTAGAGAATCCTGGATTTAATTTTTGAATGTCTTCATCCCATATTTAAATTCTCAAGTTTCCTGATGAGATTACACTTTTTAAATACAGGATCCTTTGGTCAGAAAATTTTTGACATCCATCCACATAAACCAATTAAGCAATTCCTTTTCAACATTATTCAGAATGAGGGAAAAATAGTAAGAAATAGCAAAAGAAACTTAACATCAGAAAAGAATAAAGGAAATACACCCCCTCAATACATTATCCCATAAATACTGACCTCTTAACACCTATTGAAGCTTTGGCCAGTTCAGCCTTTTAGTAAGATAGAGGATATTTTTAAGTTATATTACTAGCCTTAGTTGTAACATGTGTTGCATGTTGCAAATAAAGTCTCTTGTTGCAAATAGTCTCCACTCATCAATTTAGGTATGTTTTTACAAGTATACTATAAGTGCAACAAGGGTTAGTTTTACTGTGCAAGCTGGATTTCTATTCCAGAAACAGTTTTGCAAGGCAACATATTATTGTCTGCATTTCACCAGTTATGAGGTACATGCAGTCTCTCAGTGCAAAATATATCTGAAATAGTATTAAGTTACAAAGTAAGTGAATGTAAATATTTGTTTTGAATAATTTTGGCATGCCTATTACAAAGATAATGAATCATATTTGTATGCATGGTGATTTCATTTAGCAAGTTTGGTATTTTGTGGTGATTTCGTTAGCAAATTCATTTACATTGAATACAATAGTTTCTGTTGTTCATATTTTGTCCATTTTACTTTTTTAAAAATATAGGTTTGCCAGTCATGTACTGTTTGCTGGAAGTTGTTTCAGTCTATCCTGAAAAGCTAGCTGCACGATTTATAGACAAGATGGATTGGATAAAGGTATGCTAAAGAAAAAGATGATTTTATTCCAAAATTTTGCACTTCATTTCAGTAGAACAGATTTCCACCACCTCCCAATACCCAAAAAAGGAATGATTGCGATAGGATTAAAAGTATGCTTCTCAATTGCTCCTGATCTGTTAAAAGTAAGTTCCTGGAAGCCAATATGACATCATTATTATCCACATACTTTTAAATATAATGCTTCTCAGTGAATTATATAGGCCTCTATAAATAAGTCATAGGGATATCTTTACAATAAGAGTTTAAAGAAAAAAATCAGTGAAAGAAAATGGCAACTTCTACTAAGAATGTCACTATCTGAAATAAAGATTCAGAGGCAAAACTACTCAGAATTTTTATTAAAGCACCTAAAATAATGTGATAATTAATAGACTGTGGGTTTGTAGTGAATATTTCAGTTCCTGTCCCTAGTCTTTAGTTTTATTGCATTGCACATAGTAATGCTTGTAAAATTCAATGAGACAAATAATGCAAAAAGCTGTGGTGACACAGTGGTTAGAATGCTATTTATAGCCAGGAGTTCGATTCTGCCTGGCTCAAGGTTGACAGCCTTCCATCCTTCTGAGGTCGGTAAAATGAGGATTCATATTGTTGGGGAAAATATGCTGGCTCTGTAAACTGCTTAGAGAAGGCTGTAAAGCACTCTGTTTAGTTGCTATTGCTAATCATGTTGAAAAGCAAAACTGGTGCAGAATTCTAAGTATCATTGTTCTTCCTCTTCAGTTAAATATTCTTTGGAAAAGATGCTTGTTAGCCATTCCTGACAGAAAAAATGGGGTCAATTGGATCAATATATTTATTATATAAAGGCTGGTAGGGTATTATCTATTTTTAACATATTGTATTTCTTTATATTGTTTTCAGAATCTTATGAATACTAATAAGGAAGAAATGCGGGAATTGGCTGCTCTATTTTATTCAGTTGTACTTTCGACCGTGTCAGAAAATGAATTCAAAACATCTGTTCAGCACCTGATAAAAACAGCAAAGGACAATCATGTAATATTTTTGTTTTTACCTCACACCACTTTTATGAATGAAAGTATAATAGTATTATTATGTATCTTAAATGCCTTTTCTGTTTAAGGAATATTGAACTAAATTAAGAGTAAGGAGTTTTTTTATGAATATCAGAAAACTGGGAGCCCAATTAGTTATAATTAAAATTGGTTCATTAAATGACTGATTCAGTTCAAATACATTTGTATATAAAGGAAAGTCCTTGTCTGAGGGAAAAATATTTGCTTTTAATTCGTGCATATATTCTGTCAAAACATTTATATGGCCGTTTTAGAGTTGTCAACAGAAAAGGGGGGGAAGGGGTTTGACAGAGTAGTGCGGTAGCTTGGAAATCAAAACTGCATTCCATAGTTTTTCAGAGATTGTAACTAGGTGACTGAAATTTCTGCCGCGCAAAAATCTAACTAGAAAACATGATGGATGATTCTTGGCTATGGATGTGTGTCATTGGAGAATATGAATTATAATACACCCAAAGGGGTGGGAAAAAACCAGGGTCAAGGGTGACAGTGAATTATCTGTCTCAGAGTTGGCTACACCCAGGCAGGCAAGATATGTTTACTACCAAACAAATCCTGTTTAGTTTTGGAAGTTTGGCTTGAGACTCATGATTTAATTGGGGTAACTGCCGGAATCCTCACAGATTTCACAACAGCTTAGAAAAATAATTTCACCTTAATAAGAACGAAAGGATTGATTTTTCTAAGAAGCTATATAGCAGACATGTCATACTCGATTTCATTAAGGGCTGCATCAGGGTTGTGTTTGACCTCGGGCAGCTGGAGTAGGTGTGGCCAGGATAGGCATGGCCAGCTTGATGTCACTTATGGCCAGCAAAACTGGAGCTTGGTGGGGACCCCTGCAGGGCCCCCTGGGCTCCATTTTCACTGGCAAAGGGTTGCAGAAGGCCGTCACAGCAGAAAACAGAGCCTATGAGGGCCATGGATGGCCCTCCTGAGCTCCGTTTTTGCTGATAGACACTGTCCTTCACTGTTTCAAGGAAAGCCCCACAGGCCAGATATAAGCAGCCTGTGGGCCAGATTTGGCCCATGGGCCTTGAGTTTGACACTTCTGCTATATGGCATCCACTGTTTATAAATAGAGAGAAAATAATCAATTAAAGATCAATATGCACAGACATACTATTTTAATTTTTAGGCTATTAACACACTACTTAAATATAAGAAGACTGTTCAAAATGTTCTCTCTCTCTCTCTCTCTGTGTATGTGTATAACATGAATTGTTAACTTGTTTTTTGATTGTCAATTCTTTTCACTACAGAATCTGGAAATGCAGCATGGGTCATTATTGGCTCTGGGATTCACAGTAGGACGGTATTTATCAAAAAGAAAAATGAAAATAGTAGAACTACATGGTATAGAAGACCGAAATACCATTGTAGCACCAGAACAAGACCAACTGATCAAATCAACAACAGAAACTATAGGTCAGTCTGCACATTTGCACTTTCCCTGTATTCCTGGCCCATTTTTTTCACGTTAGTTTTGAAAAATTAAATCACTTTTGGACCACTGTGCTGCTTTACCTATCTCTTACTTGAAATGTTAATCATAAAACTCATATAACATAATAGTAAGCTCAAACTCATCTTATTTTCATTGCTTAATGATGTGGTATTTGATTCACAACTCATTAAAAACAGATTTAACTAGTTGCAATTAATGTACTTGGCATTAAAAATAGATTTGTATTATCTGAGCATGAGCCTCTGGCAAAAAAAAAGGCACTTAAAGGGCTGCTGTTTAATTAGCACTGAAGATGCTATCAAATGATAATGAAAGGTGAGATAAAATGTAGTGTGACTGAATAAAAAATTAAAATGAACTAGGATTATGCATATTAGAATAAAGTTTCTTTGAGATTTTATAGGTCATAATCTTGAACTGTACTCGGATATGTTGCTCTGCGTGATGCAAAACTCTTATTTTTTGTTGATACAAATGTTATAAATGCTGGGAATTTCTGCAAGTATTTATTTTCTCTGAGAAATATATTTCCCCCACCTGAGGCAGATGTTCAGATGAATGCAAAAATTATTAATTGTTTTAAGTTTGGCCTGAAAAAGGCATTAGGCTAGAAACAGAGACCATGAGTTCAAGTCCTGCATTAGCCACTTATGGACTAAGACCATCTTAAAGGCTGTTTCTTTGGGGTACAACTTGCTGGATTTTAAAGGGAAAAACACCAAGTAATCTTTCTACTTTTTACTAGGTTCTTTTTTGGATAGTACATCACCACTTCTAGCAATAGCTGCATGTACAGCACTGGGGGAAATTGGCAGGAATGCACCTTTGCCCATCCCCAATGAAGGCAGTGGTTTTACAAAACTCCATCTTGTTGAAAGCTTACTGGCCAGAATTCCCTCTGGCAAAGAAAGTAATAAGGTAATGTTTTACAACATTGTTACAATTTTCCTGTGATTAAAAGATCTTTGAGCTTCATTCTTTTCTTGTAGGTATTTCCCAGCCCAAACTAGGTAATAACATAAGTGCGGGAAAGGAATGGGGTTTGCTCTCACTTATATTCTAGTGCTCGGGTGTGAAACTCGTGGCATCATGTTGCCATCACATGATGTTTCACAATGTTTTTCCCATTCGCTGAGCTGGGGTGGGCGTGACCTACGCATGACGCATCTGGACCATGGGCTACCAGTATGACACCCCTGTCCTAGTGGCTTACTGTGTTGGTGGAGTAATCTTGGTGGGTTCTTTTTGGTTGGGTTGTTTACTGTTAGCTGGTTTGGCTGTTCTTTGACTGGGGCATTGTTTACTTCTTGATTGTTGATTTGATGTTAATCTTGGTATTAATTTATGTTCCTCTGGATGCTTTTCTGATGGGGAAGTGTTTTATTTTTCTCATTTTAATCTAGCAGTTTTTAAAATATCTCTCTTTCTCACTCTTCCTCCTCCTCCCCTCATGGAATTTTTAAGATGAAAGAAAGAGCGATTCAAACGCTGGGTTACTTTCCAGTGGGGGATGGAGAGTTTCCTCATCAGAAGCTACTCTTGCAAGGATTAATGGATTCTGTAGAGGTAATTATTTAATTGTGCTCTCAGAGTATATATTTGAAGAAAGGGTTGCTTTTATTAATTCATGCCAGTTTCTTAAACTGTGTCCTTAAGGTTTTTTTGTTTCATTATTTTTGTTCCATTATTTTTCCTGGGTTATAAATGGTTTGTAAAAGTTGAAAAAAAAGTTTTTAATTTAGGAGAACAACACTAATGTCATCCAGTGCATAATTATTCTTCATGGTTGTGCTACAGTGAGGAAGCATTGCTACCTTGAACAAGAGGTTTTTGTGGAACCTTCTATGCTTCTACATTTCCTGATAGGCAAAAGAAAAAATGTTCAGGCCTTGTATGTCCTTTCCAGGAACTGATCAGTCCATTCTTTTGTATTCATTTAAATGATTTCCTCTTTTGTGCTGCAGAGTTTTGTTCCCATATATCTTTCCTCCCATTTAAAATGGGAGGGGATGGATGGGTGGAATCAACATCCAAGGACCATTGGTTAAAATTGAAAGTGTGGGCTCTTTTAGTTTATTCATTTAAATAGTTTGTATGTCTGCCCTTCTCACAACAGTGATTCTGGCCAACATACAAATGTTAAAAACCAGCATTAAAACATTAACCCATGATTAATGATCCAATCATCAAAAAAACATCAACAAGGCTAGTCTAACCTGCTTGCCTGCACGCCTGGGGATTTTGTGGGTTTGGAGTGTCTCTGTGGTTATCATGGCTGAAAAGAAATAGATACCCTTCAATTTTTAGTTGGGAAATAGATGAAAATAATGCTATGAGACTTGAAATAATTTTGATTTAAATGCAGGAATGATTTTTCAAATCAGCTGAAAATTCCATCATAGAATTTGTAATGACATATACTATAATATTCTTCCTTGTAATTAATGCAGCAGGTTTCTTACCTAGAAAATACAACTGGTTTTGACAGTGAGCAAACTGAAATTTAGCGTTGTTTTACTGTGTGTTTCTCAGGCCAAGCAAATTGAATTACAGTTTACGGTTGGTGAAGCTATTACCAGTGCTGCAGTAGGGACCAGTTCCGTAGCTGCCCGTGATGCATGGATAGTAGCTGAAGAAGAATATTCTGCTCCTATTGGTAGGTTTGGCATAGGAATATCTAATAAGATATTTCAGAGAGCAATTTTATAAGAAAAAAAGTTGCTCTTGGTGAACAAACTCAGAATGACAGATATCTATTGAAATGTTGCTTCCATTGTTATTTTGGCTTTTGAAAAGTCACTTAATATGGAACCTACTTCAGCATAATTTTTGCACCTACAATTAGTTTTGTGCTTATCAGTGATAATAGAATATAACTCAAGTCAAACTACAGCCTAAATTCCAAAATTAATCTAGTCTCTGTGATGACTTAGAAGGCAAATGCACACTTTATATCTCAGGGTAGTTTGTAATGGTTTTTCATCCATTCACATTAAATATTTATATACATTTTTCCAGGTAAACAAACTTCTTAAAGCAGTTAACACAAATATTAAAACAAATATTCTAAAAGGCTAATAACAGCATCAGTTTTTCTATTCAACCTTTCAGGCTTGAAACTATTCTGTTTGCATAATAAAAAGAATCCTGTCATTTATTCCTCTTGTAAAATCTGATATAATAGGCTCTGTACTCTGCTTTGGGAAACATTAGAGAAACTGATTAAAAAGAGAGAAAAAGAAAACATGACAAAATAATCCATATAGCCCTTAATTTTGTTTCACCGTAAACTGCAAAAATGTTGCATCTTTTGGAAAGCACAAGTGTACATGAATGTATCTGAAACTGAAACGAAGTCCAGAATTTATATCTAGAATATTTATAGGCTGAACCATGAATATTTAAAGTGAAAATATTGCTGACATAGCTGGCTCTGTTTTTCAAATACTTTTGTTTGCATTATATGTAACTTCTTCTCTGCAATGGTTTTAATGTAACAGATGTGAAAATTAATGATGTGGTTCCCTGGGTCCTGGACGTCATTTTGAATAAGCATATCATAAGTCCCAACCCTCACATAAGACAAGCATCCTGTATTTGGCTTTTATCACTGGTGAAGAAGCTGAGTGCCCATAAAGAAATTAAGGTAGGAAGAAAAAAATTATGTCTCATTTTTGAGGTTGGGAGGGGAGATCTGATTTAGTTGACCTGTGATTTCATAGTGCATTCTTTTGTCTTCTTGCTTGTCTGTTTCTGAATTCTCATTTTTCTACTTGGTCGGAAAGTGCACTTTCTGGGCAAAAGGGATACAGATCCATTAACGGTGTGCTGTTTTTTCCAAAACTCATAGAAAAGTAGAAGAAATTTGTTTGAGTCTCACACTTTATTGTTTTGATAGTAAAGTTGCATGATTCCTGCATCAGCTTGGAAAAAAGTCTGCATGTTCTGACCTCTAATCATATTTCAAAGGATTATTACCACATCCTTCTACAGGGGATAACAGAAACTGACAATCTGTCATAGATTGTATTCCATCAAGAATAAACCATTGGAGGCTTTGCACCAAATGTTGTTCTTCCCTGCTCATAGAGCAAGCCAGAAAAGGACAAGTTATTCTTATTGGTGAAATTTTGAAATTGTATTTCAGGTAACAGGTATAAATTAAAATCTTCTTTTTTCTTTCATAGTCACATCTCAAAGATATTCAAACTGCATTTGTATCTACTTTATCTGACAGTGATGGTAAGTAGGATCATACCTGCACTATTTTATTCATTGATTAAAAATGCAAATCCTTATTAGAAACAAACGCGCTTAAACTTACAGATATAGAAAAAAAGCTTTCAGTACAGAGATGTTATTATTTCAATTGTTACTTGCTCTAAAAACTCAGAAATTTGACATTGAAATTATGTAATAATAATGCATAGCATTATTATTTAAATGAAATTTTTAATGTAGAATTAGAATTCTTTTATTGACCAAGTGTGATTGGACACACAAGGAATTTGTCTTGATGCAAATGCTCTCAGTGTAAATAAAAGAAAAGAAAAAACGCATTTGTCAAGAGTCTAGTTGTGATTTTTAAAAAAACACATATTTTTCTAAATAAAATGTTATTTTACAAAACTAAATATGAATTATTCTTGAACTTGATCCTGTACCTGTTTTTAATTGCATATAAAAATGAAATATGTTGCTCAGGCTGAATGCCACCAAGAAAACGAAGATTTGGTAGTATTAATAAAGAAAGGAAACCAAATTGTAGGTTCTGAATAAATAGTGGCTTTAATATAATTAATTCTAAACTTTTGTAAGCTTAATCTGGGAGGAAAAAAATATTGAGAGCTATTGACAGGTTGATTTCAAAAATTGATGCCAAGAAGTTCTGCAATGATTTCTATTTGATCTGAATTCTAGACTTAGTGAGAATTGAAACCAATGTATATGCTGTCAAGAACTTTACAGTACCACTGATTAATATAGCAAAATTGGAAGTATAGCTGAGAGATTTTGTTTTTTCATTTAATCATTTAGGCATTTAAAGTGCAACTGCTTTTCTCTCAAATAAGAACTTGCAGACTGCTGAACTATTTCAGACATTTTTAGTCTGATTGAGAATTGTTTACATGTTGCGATTTGAGAGTCTCCGAGGAAACTGCTTGTTATTCTTTCCTGAGGAGTTGTTGGCTTTCTAGCATTAACTTTTCTGGCCTTGGTTTTAGGAGTTCTATTACTGCTGTGCGTTTGTGATATTTACATACGTTTGAATGGGTAAATATAATTGAACTGGTATTGCCCTGATTAATGTTTGAGCATGGAGATTCATATATAGATGTAACAATTGCGCATAGTAACATTTAATTTGCTTTCTGTTTCTTCTAGAACTCAGTCAGGATGTTGCTTCTAAAGGTCTTGGTTTGGTGTATGAGCTTGGAAATGAACAAGATCAACAGGAACTAGTTACTACACTTGTTGAAACTCTTATGACTGGGAAAAGGTATTTTAAAGAAACCTCAACTGATAGAATATGTATCAGGAGGCAGGGAATAATAAAAAGGGGTATTAAAAGTAAGTGAGCTTAAATATAAAACAAGTTTGGAGGAATGCTTCAGAACATCTGAAGCCTTCTGTTCACATTTCCTATAAATTATCTTGAATCAATATGAGCTTTATTTTAAAATTCTGAAATAATACAATGTATCTGCTTTCCTCCTGCATGGCAATCTATAGTTTGATCTCAGTATGTTATGTTTTGATCTATTTGGAACTTTTATCCTAAATACTTTAAGGAACAAAAAGCATCTTAGGATAGTGTGGAATGGGTTTGAAAAAGTAATAAAATCCCTTTGTCTGTGCAGTCATGTGTTAATAATGTTTCTTGTAACTTCTGTATAAGATTATATGTTCAGGTACTTAATTAAGCCTATTTAAATGAGCAAAAATCCTGCCAGACATTTGTTAAAGTCTGAAAGAACAGTTTAATCCAGCCTCTTCTCCTTCCTTTTTACCAATATAAAATCAATTGAGTAAATATTTCCAGTTATGATAAATTTAACAGAAGAGTCCCTATTATGCAAGGCCCCCATTTGCAGTGGTGTTTCAAGATTCAGGGGAAAATGTTTTTGCCAAAATGCACACGTATCCTGTAATGAATTTTAACCCCTTCTTTTTCCAATTGATTTGACATGTATAAATGAGGCAGAACCAAGAGGCTATATATTTGATCCCAAAGAGATACAAAATTAATCTCCTTCACAAGCTTTCATATAATAGAACACTCTCGTTACAGAGTCAAGCATGAAGTGTCTGGGGAAACTGTGATGTTCCAAGGCTCAGGCCTTGGCAAAACTCCAGATGGGTAAGTTCATTGATTAATCGTGCTATTTGTGAGCCGTTGTGTTACTTTAATCTATGGTATGGGTATCACTAGGGATATACAAAAATGTTACATGTAATTCTTGATTTGAGCATCAATCAGGGTTTTTTTTTAGATTTTTTGTTTTGGAGATGTTTTCAAATCCCATAGAAGTTCAGTCCTAAACTCTCATGAGATTTTCTTAATTTCATATAATTTAAGCCTCTCTCTCTTTTTTTTAATATTGAAGTGCTTATGGGTAGCCATTGGGAGTTTCTTGTCCAGTGCCAAATTTGGTCCATGATTCCTTCCAAACATTCCATTGAAGGTTGGGCTCCTCTACAGAAACCAGTTCCTGAGACAGGGCTAGTGGTCAGTTTTATGGGGACCCATCATTCAAAGGCACTTGGTCCATCCTAGTAAATTGATTCTCTGAATTGCTCAAACGTTCCTTGAGCAGCGGGGAATGAGAAAGTCATGGAATATTTATACCATTGTGGCAAGTAACTAGAAGTGGGAAAATAAGGCTCTGCAGTGATGAGGGGCAAATGGGCATTGCCATTGGTGTCCTTATTTCAAGTGGGACATATTTTAACCAACCTACCCCCTTCAATTTTCCATATGGGAGCATAAAGAATAGAAGATGCTTCAAAAATTGGAAGGAACCATGTTTGCAGCCCTGGCATTTAAGTAGTGCCATCTAAGCTAAAGAAGACACTATGAAGTTTGTCAGGCATACCAGTGTCCAAGTTAAGTAGAGAACAGGTTAGAGAAATATGATGTACCAGCCTTTTCATACATGTCACCAAAGCTCCTGTTCCCATTTGTTATGGCTGAAGCCCAGCACAACATTGTTTGGATTATAGTTCTGTTAAATCACAGCTTAGCTGGAACTGTTCGCCAGAACTTCTGAGCCATTAAAAAAAACCAACCATTTGTTCCATTTTGTGCACTCACCTGTTAAGCATTGTGTCCAAAGAGCGAATGTCTCCTGATGGAAACGGTGATCCTCTGTCTTTTGTAGCAGAGCATGACCTAGAGATGCAGCAAAGGTGAAACCAAAAAGCGAATGGAAAGCCTTCCCACTTTTACATTTAGATCTGTACAGAAGCCTAAAAAAACAAAGAGGGAACACAGACTAAAGTCTTGCTTCGAATTGTATGATCGTACTAATTCTGAAATATAGTGGTTTGCTTATTAGATGTTACAGAATATGGGATTGTTTCTGTTTTAATGGGGAAGATTTTTTAATTATTGCATAATCGTCTGAACAAATTTAGTTTAAATCTATATTTAAAATATTATTCTGACCCCCATCTCTAAGTAGCCCCTTACAATTGTTTGAGCAAAATGGGACATGTAAGAAGTAGCATTAATCATTTGTTTCTGTTTTTCCTAAGCCAGGGTCTTTCTACTTACCAAGAGCTTTGTTCACTTGCAAGTGACCTCAACCAGCCAGATTTGGTGTATAAATTCATGAATTTGGCCAATCATCATGCAATGTGGAATTCTCGGAAGGTATTTGCATGTAGTTGGGATGGTAGAACATTAGAATAATAAAAAAAACCCTATATCTATGTCTGGAGAACTTTGAAAGTCTATATCTTCTATTCTGAATTCTGATCTGAAGCTCAACTATGAGTAATTGGGATGAATCTGTTACAGTGGGAGTGTTATGTAGAAGAGCTATTGATTCATGTACAAAATACATAATGTTCATTTTATTAGCGTTGAATATTTTCTGTCTGTTACCAGAAACCTGAATGAACATAAATGGGATACCTAAGTGGTATTTAACAGGTTTTTTTCCCCTTGGTTTTCCCAGGGAGCAGCTTTTGGTTTTAATGTGATTGCTACCAAAGCTGGAGAACAGCTGGCTCCTTTTCTTCCTCAACTGCTTCCTCGTCTCTATCGATATCAGTTTGATCCCAATCTTGGGATTCGACAGGCTATGACCAGCATTTGGAATGCACTTGTTACAGACAAATCTGCTGTAAGTGAACACAGAATAATTATGTCCCAATGTTGTCACTTTTTTCCATTGAGCAGTCACAACTTAAAGTTAGAGAGAGAGAGAGAGAACACACATACACACATTCCTATATTATATACTATATATATAAAATATAAGAGCAGGAATACTATGTGACCTAAAATTCCTATGCAGCTGCAGAGACAACAATGCAACAGGCCAACTGCTGCTCAAATTAACATTTCATAACAACACAGCAAGCTACGAACGTATCCTGAAAAGAACAGAGATGGCTCTACTCAGAAATTGAAGTCAGCAGTTAAAAGATTCCAATTGGATCAGTTAAACAAAATTTGCTAGCATTACACCTGAAATTCAGAACAAAACTCCACCGTCTATTTGGGATAAGGATAAAATCTCAACTTGAGCACTTGGGAGAGCTAGCACTGAAACCACTTACAAAAATGAAAAACTTGATAGAACAGAAACTACAGAATTAGAACATGACAAGAACAACCCCAATCAACTCACAACTGACTATAACCAATTATATATAACGTTTCCAACAGAGAACTCAACAAACAGAAGCACAGATTGTCTATCCAAAGGACTCAATTATCCATACACGCAGCCAAAAAACTCCCAAAAGATATCCATCATATGTGACACCTACAGAATCCCAGCCTAACAAATTAAACATACAGAATGAAGCTGAACAGAATAAAGACACCAGGTTACTCAAATCGCTTATGCACATACGAAACACCAAACAGTAATTTGGACAAAAAGATGAATTCGAGCACTTACAAACGCCTGAAAAATGAATAACAGCATAATAGTGATACTCCACAGTTGCAGACAAAGAGAAATGCTCAGCAGTAGTAATGGGACAGAAAAACTATGAATACAAAATTGACAGGGCACCATACTCAAGACTCCATCATGACAAACCTATAACAACAGACCCAACCACATTAATCTCTAGAAAAATTCAACCAAGAAGAACAGATTATAACACCAGCTCCACATAAGCAAAGAAATTCCAACAGGCGATCATGCCATGAGAGAAAAATCTTCTAGATGCGCGTCAACATTATAACGGCTTGCCCAAGTAAAATACACAAAGCATGTGGCACCTCTCGAGACCATATGTCAGGCGTCCATATGGAGCAGCCATATTACAAGAACCTAGCGACTAACATACGTCATAGCAAAACAACACTAAAGCGCCCATGCTGATAATCCCAGCATTCATATGTACATCAAACTCATATACACTTCTTAGAAAAGATCAGAAGGAATCTACACGTGGATACAAGAACATCTGCTTGTAGAGATATCGACGTTGCGTTTCACTATTCACCACTCAACGTCCCGGATAAGAAACTTTCGAAATCATCAAACAATAAAATACCAACGCAACCTAAGACCTCATGGAACTAATAGAACACATGCCTAACCAGAGACGACATATTTCATATACAAAGCGAACAAAGATTACAACGCAATTGAAGGAGACCCCTATGGGATTCCCACTGTTCACCCGTCAATTGCAAACCTGTTCGATGGGAAGATATTCGAATCCCACGCTCCATGCTAATGCCACCACAACCAAAAGGCTATGAGCCTAGATCACCAGTCGATGACACATTTGTGATTTGGGGCCGCCATGGAAAAGAAACCTAACCAATTTACCATACACACCGTTAAACAACACACCCCAAATTAAGGTTCACCATGGAAAATGGAAATAAACAAACAACTACCATTCCTGAGATGACTATCTACAAAAAGACAACAGATGGCACACTGGACAACCAATACACACAAGAAGAAACGCCTACCTTCATATCCATGACCTCAATCACCACCACCAGTCACAGATCAAAGTTCCGTGGCTAAAAGCAATAAATTGGCCCCAGAGACCAAAACGCGCCTGGCCCAAGAAACAAGATACATCATATTAAAGACTGAACTATGCGACCCGGTTGATCTATAAAGTATTGACCCAGCCAATGGCTTTCCACAAAAAACAAAACTCACGCAGCCTTGATCACAAACCGACACCAAGGACATAACAGAGACCAAGAAGATCACAAGATCTTGAACAAGCTGGTCCTGCCCTCGTAAGAGGGACTACAATAAAATCAGTAAGATTACTGACAACGAGCAGTCTCACATCAGAACTGCCTTGCAAAAGCGACAGACAAAAAATGCAGCCATCCTTAGAAGAAACCCAAAGACAAAAATTGGACTCTGGAAAACCAAGGACATATACGGAAGTTCCTGCTTGCATCATGCGCCGGCCCAACATACATTGGACAGACGCAATCACGAAGAATAAGTACGCGCCGTGGAATGAACACACAACATATGGCAGTATAAAAAGCATGCGATCACAGCCCTTCCTCACTAGGATCGCACACATTTGAAAACACACGGTCACAACATACTCAATGACAACTAAAGACCCTAGCCACATATCTAGAAAACCCCAAGCCACATAAATCATCAGAGCCAAAGCATAGAGAATTGAAAAAAGACTGAAGCATGAATAGAAGAGATGATTCCAAACAGACTGTCAATCACTTTGCTAAGCTGCACTCTCAAATAGAAAGATCTCCACACCACCAAGCAGGCAAAGCATGAGCATCAAACGACTCCCTCTGATGCGCTTCCATCTCAAACACCCCCTCACCAAGCACCAGGTGAAACCTAGCTTCTAATAGATAACAGCCGTCCTTTCACACGAGCCAACTGCACTGAAAGCCTCCAAACACAGGAACAGAGTGCTGCAGCAATCAAAGCCACAAACAGACAGAAAGAAAGCCAGAAACACCAATCAACAGAACTCGAAGTGCCAATAGTAAACACAGACTAAGACTCCCAACCAAGTCAGGATAGGGCTAAGCCTCAAATATAAAAGACAACGGCTGTGAGACCCGGCCCCCCATCCATAACAGAAGCCTGATGATGGCAGATGAGATTCTGCTGAAACGTTGCTACAACTTTGAAAGCACTACAATGACGTGGGATAATACATATATATATATTGTTTATATGAAAGTGGTAAATACATTTGAAGAAGCCTAAGTTTTCTGAACTAAGTTCCTGCTTGCATTAAGAATTACAGTCAAAAATATTGTTTTGATTATTTATCTATCTTTTAAAAAATGTGATATATGTGAATATGTAACTACTGTAGTGTGAGAACATATGATTAGTAGTAGTTTTTGTTGTTGTTGTTTATAGTAGAATGATTTTATTATATAGAGAGGTTTACCTTCTTTACCACATAGAGCAAAATCCACATAGTAAAATCACTATGTTAGAATGATCTGAATTAAACTATCATATTAGCCCATTTTGATATCTTCTTCTTGAGCTGTTTCTGAATGATGATATATACAAAGCAGGAAAGTGCTTTAAAAATAATTTTTCTTGCATTAAATTTCTGTTTTATTGTAGTTTGTTGTTGAGTTATAGGAAATTAATGCTATAAATGTTCAATTTCTTCACTCTTTTGGGTGTGGGAATGCTTTTAATAGTTAAAACTGTTTTCTGTTGGTTCAGGTGGACAAATACATGAAAGAAATTCTTGATGATTTAATAAGCAATCTGACTAGCAATATGTGGCGAATTCGAGAGTCAAGGTATGCATTTTTAAAATCAGTTCATTCTTTAAATTAAAATAATTGGTGTTTTGAAAATCCATACTTACTTGTATATTTCCTCTAAATTGGATTTTCAGGATTTATTTATGTAATTCTGTCAATTATGTGAGTTGTACATTAGGGGGCTGGGTGGCAGATTTTGCAATTTTGGAGTACAAATATTTGGAAATAAGCCATACAAGTTAGCAGGAAGATTTAATTATGAAAAAAGATGCATACATTTTTGTTCGTTTTCTACTATATGATTTAGGTTGATATAAGATGTACTAAATAATTATATCTCTGGAACTTTTTTTGACATTGATGCAAAGTACCATTAGGAACTTTGTAGAATACCACCCATGATATTTAGTTAAAAGGGGAATTGTATATAAATACTTGTGCTAAACTATAGCAAATAAGCCTTATCTTTGCATGCACACTCCTACATAGCCTAGTTTTCAGTTCTGCTGTGAGCATGAGCAAGAGAATATTGTGTTGTAGAAGAACTAAGTGAATTGTAGCTATTATTAAATATGGTTTGTTTAAAACAGGTTAACTTAAACTATTGAGAATTGTTATAGATCAGGTCTGTCAAACTTGCGGGCTGTGGGCCAAATGCGTCACACACTGACCACGCCCATGACTGGTTTAGGAAGGGGAAAAAAGTCCCAATACATCATGTGATGTTGCAGTGATGACATGAGTTTAACACCCCGATTATAGATGAAGACATAACCACATAAAGTGTTTCCTTAGAAATAGAGAACTAATTATTGTAAGATTACAGTTTGTTTTTAAAAAAGGGAGCTTGAAAAGAGGGTTTAATTCTACTTTAAGAAATTTAAATGTACAGACATTACTGTCTGGCAGTTCTGTTAGTTCTTCTATATTTTTAAATAATTTACATGTTTGGGAAAACTTGAATTTGTTTTATTTTATTGAAACTTTATATTAACAAAGAATGGTAATTAAACTCTTTCCACAGCTGTTTAGCACTGAATGACTTGCTAAGAGGAAGACCTTTGGATGAGATTATTCATAAACTTCCAGAAATATGGGAAACACTCTTTAGAGTGCAAGATGATATAAAGGTACTAAAAAGGTTCATGTCCTAATATTGGAAAGTTACAATTTTCCATTGCAGGCAAAGAATAGCTCAGAACCAAAAATGCCTGTATGCTTCCTCTGGTGTTACGCTGGGAATTCCCAGAACTCAAGATCCCTGAATGATAAAGCACACATTTGTGGTCCATTTTGGTTTTCAGCCTTCATGGCAAAAATATCTGAGCTTTATGAATAAAATGAAAATACTTAGAATAGAAAATGACTGTTCAACCACCTTTGTTTGAAAAAGAGATTTACATTTTGTTGAAAATATATACCATCAAGGCAAAATTACTCCATTAATAGTGTCTGAAATTAAAATTGGAAACTTACAAGTTTTCTTTTCCCCTCCTCTCCTTTTCTTTTTCAGGAATCTGTACGAAAGGCGGCAGAGTTAGCCCTGAAAACATTAAGTAAGGTACATTCTCAGAATCACTTTAATAACTTCAAGAATTTTACATCATTCTGTGACTCAGTTTGAACCAAAGCGTAAAGAATATCTTCAGAATATCTGTGCTCATAATGGATCCCATTTTCCATCTGCATGTTGTTGTTGTTTGTTTCAAGGTGTGTGTGAAGATGTGTGACCCATCTAAAGGAGTTGCAGGCCAGAAAACCATAGCCGTACTTTTGCCATGTCTTCTTGATAAAGGAATGATGAATACGGTGACTGAAGTGCGGACTCTGAGGTACCTTATCCTTAATTTTTTTTCCCTTTCTTTTCACATTTCCAAATCTCATAGCCAGAAACTATTTCAGCAGGACTTTATCCATCATTCCTTCACTTCTTAGCTGAAATAAAATAAAAGAATCCAAGGAATATTTTTTACAATAAATGATGATTTCTAGAGTCCCCTATGGTAGTATCCCATGAGTTGCTTAAGCATATGATTCTAAGTGAATCATAGTTAGCTGGCCTTGCACCACCCAGTAAACTGTTTACTATAATTTATGAATCAAGAAAACCCAATGTAGAACATATGCTTAATTATATGCATAATGTGCACCACTTAAACTTTGGTGAGAAAATCATGATTGCATCAGTTAAAAAGTCCTACAGTTGCTACAACCAGCTGTAGAAAGAGCCAGTCCAACCTGCTATAAATACAGCCACTGAAATTAATAGAGTTTTTGGTGATAGGGACATTTATGGCCCAGAAAGTACATAATATAAGCTCCCTGGGAATTTGCAGCATTTCATTTATTTTTTGAACTGCTTTGTTTTTTAGTGAATGGAAATTAAATTTGGTAGCAGATTGTTTTCTGACACCTAAGCAGTATTCATTATGCGGTTGGATGGATTACTACTAGTGAAGAAGAATGCAAACGTGCTTGTCTTCCACATTTTTATTTATAGCATTAATACCCTGGTGAAGATCAGTAAAAGTGCTGGGGCCATGCTGAAACCACACGCACCAAAGCTCATCCCAGCTTTGTTGGAATCCCTGAGTGTTTTGGAGCCTCAGGTCCTCAATTATTTGAGCCTGCGTGCTACAGAGCAAGAAAAGGTAAGGGCACTATTAAATAAAAAGGTTTCTCATTTATAAAAAAAGCATTATCTAATCTAGATTAAAGGGTGTCTAGCAGAGAAGGGAATGATATTAGTTACCATCATCAGTTATTTTCATACAGTTGAGATACCTACATGATATTTTATTTTTAATTAAAATTCAAAGTAAATAAGATAAGTTAGTATACTTAATTTGTATAAGCTGTTTAAGTAAAATATTGTTTGAATTTAAAAATTTCATGAGAATTATTGTTCTTTTTTAAGGAATCTTTGTCTTTTCAATTGCTCTTAACAAAATATTGCTTGCTACTATGCATCCACATGGGCCTTCCGTTTTCTCTTGTCACCTTTTAAACTCTAGATTTTAATCCATTTTTCTTTTCTTTTTTTAAATCTTTAAGGCTGCAATGGATACTGCAAGACTGAGTGCTGCTAAATCCTCCCCAATGATGGAAACTATAAATATGGTAATAATCGGCTTTAAGAAAAGTTTTACATAACCTGTCCAAAAAAGATTGCAAATCATAATGAAATTCCTCTGGTTATAATGGATAACAAAATATTGGTATTTCTAATTATTTCATTTAGTAAAGGAAAGCTGGTGTTACAGCAGGAAATTATTCACTTCTAACAATGTCTTGATCAATAACCAAGAAGACAAGATTCACAAAATTGTTTCATGAGTTTTTAAAACAGGCTAGCCTTCCTGCCATAACAAGGATGCAAATAAAGTAAGGGGTACAATAGCCCTGAATACTCAGCATCTCTCCCTTCCCCTGCACACTCACATATGCACAGTCATACAGAGGAAATAAAATAGTGGTTATCGTTTCTGTTTTTACAATAAGCTTCACTTTGAAAATTGATGGCAAAGCAGCTGTTGATAGAATTACATTTCTGCAAAGAAAATACTGGATTAAAAGTGGATGTATTTTAAGTTGCTCCTGCTCCAAACAGTTGTTCTTCCAGCAGAATGCTAATAAGCAGCTTGTGAGTAACAGTCTAGTAATCTATTTTATTATATTAATCTCTTTGGATGTTTTGATTTTCTTTTGATTTTGTTTCTCCAGTGCTTGCAATATTTGGATGTGTCTGTTTTGGGAGAGCTGATTCCTAGGCTCTGTGAACTGACTAGAAGTGGATTAGGCATTGGCACTAAGGTATGCTTATGATTAGGAAAGAAGGGTTTTGCAGGAAAGTTGGGAATGCTAAGCTCATATTGAAATTTACACAGCCCCCACGTATATCTCTTTATTTGTGTAATTATAAGTATATAATTATTTTATCCTGTGATGTAAATGAATGCAGTTTGGGAGACCTATCCAGAGATGGAATATTAGAAAATTCAGGAGAGAAAGTCAGGAAAAGATGGCAAATTCAGGAGACAAAGGAAAGAATGGTAGGGTTATGTCTTATGCCAGGGGTATCAATCTCAATTTCTTTGAGGGCCACATCAGGGTTGTGTTTAACCTCGGGGGGGCAGGGGGAGCAGCTCAACATTGCTCATGTCGGGACTTCCGGTTTGAGCTTCTTCGGCAACAGACCGAAACCTCGTCTCTGTGAGGCTTCGATCCGTGCTCACTGCTGGAGCACCCCGAGCTGGCTGGCTTTGGGGCTAAGCCACCCCATAGAGGTGCTGAAGAAGTGGGAGACTGCCTGCAAGGTCGAGGAGAGCTGCATCTCTCCTCCCCAGCTGGCCCTTACTCCCTTTCCCGAAGGCGGTTGTAGCGATGGTCAAAAATGGCCACCACAAAGAAGAACTCGATCGGAAAAGAATGTGCAGGAGGAAGATAAGAAGAAAAAGTTTTGGTTGACCGGGTCAAACAGCAAAAGCAACAAAAGGGAACCCTGGAATTGAAACTAAAA
>BHFT01041255.1:0-11664 GCA_004320025.1 Laticauda laticaudata
GTCCAACAAACAGTCCAAATCATACACAGTTAAAGCAGGTAGTATTCAATAAAATCAGTCCAGGGATAATCCAAAAATGAAGTCCAGTAACACAAACAAAGTTCAGTAAACAGAGTTTGCTAACAGTTGCAAGACTCACAGCAATCCGAGCAGAATGATGATCAGACAAAAAGCAATAGGGAAATGCAAAGAGAAAACAAACCAGATTACTGGCTCCATCTTATGACTGTTGGAGAAACCTCAGCCAATCACAATTATAGCATTCTCTTAAAGATACAATAGTATTAAAAGACTATCCTGGTTTATTATATATTGCCAACTCAACTGTTAGGTGACTATCATTCTTAACAGACACAACTGAACAGAAGAATGAATGAATGAATTAATGAATGAATGAAATCAAATCTTTATGTGTAGCTGCTGTGCCATATTTCCTAATTAGTGAAGCCAAAGACCATCACATCTGGAGAGAACAGTAGTACATTTGGGAAAACTGATTTGTGCAAACCTGTCTAAGTTTGTGGTCAGCTCATCTAACCTGTGTTTTACCCTCTTCACACACACACACACACACACACATACACACACTTTAATGAAAATCTTTTCAGTTATAAGTTCAGTGACCAGTGTATCACCCATAGGCAATAATAACTTATATTTTACAGTATTTGTTACAGATGGAAGCCATCTACTCCTCCCTTCCTGCTTTATTCACTTCTTTTCCTGATATAATAAATAAAGGTCAATAAATTAAATTGCACATATGAGCAGTCATTACAAAAAACAAACAAATCATAAGCTAAGAAAGCAAAACACCAGATTGCCAGAGATTGCCAAATGCAATAAATACATGTTATACAAAATGAAGTGCAGTTGTGGGAAATTGTAATATGATTACATAATTTGATCACTTCCATAATAGCGTCATTGTGCAACTATGATGTTCATGTCATTGTGCTTTTTAAAGGATAGCATGGATAGTGATATAGAATGGGTTTATGGCACATGCTTCAAAACTTTATTCAAAAGAATCAATCTTGCCCTTTCATAGAATTTATTATTTGTTTACAGTCCAATTCTCAATTTATTGATTCCTACACAAGTCTACCAGCAATCAGTAAGCTTTACCCCTTAATCAGTGGACTTAGAGCTACAATCTTCAGTTGTTCAAAAGAAACAATTTATCAAGAAAAATACACTACTGAAAAAAAAATATTTTTTTGAAAAAAAATATTTGATTTTCTGACTACTCTCAATTAAATAATACACAATGCAAAGGATTGAAATGAAGAGTAATTTGTCTTCTATTCCCAGCTTTAATTAAATTAGATTTCCACTTAAAAAAAGCTTCAACCAAATTATGAGGAAGTCTATTGTGTCTTTTATGAGGTTTTAATGGTGTAATCATAAAAGTAGAGCAGGCAACAGTAAAATCATAGTTTTTTCTTCCTCTTGAATGGAATGGAACAGTCTCATTACATTGTTTACATGAACAGTGTCTGACACTGAATATTAAAGAGTGGATAGATAATTCAGGCTATACTTTAGGAACACATGTATATATAAAAAGGAGGTGAAGATTTTCCGATAATAGTCAATAGGGCTATTTTTCTGGATTGATGACCTTCTCCCCAATGACTAATATTTCCTAACAAATAGAGATGGAAGACAAAGGAAAATTAGGTGGCTTAACTGGCTTTAATAACAACTCATCAGCTTTAATTTGGAAAAGAACCTAATTAGCCAAAGAGAGAAGTCAATTAGTGATTTTAGGCCTCTCTCCAGCTTTCTGTATCTGTTGTTCATCAGTACAGAAATCAGGAACTGCATCAACTTTCACAACAGGATTTCATTATGGAAATAAGATTTCTCATTTCTTCTTTCCTAGAAATCTCCACTTAAAGTTTTAGAGAGTGACTTGGACAAGGTTGAGAGGTTTCTACTGTCATATGCCGAGAATAGTCTCTTTTCCTGATTTCTTGTCCTATAATCCAATGTTTCCCTTATACACAACCATTTTGTTCTCTTTCCATTCTTATGAGCAATGGAAAGAAGGTGACCATGATATTGATATTATTTGAATTCATATATATTATTCTCCCCACATGGCAATCTACACAAGGATTTGTATTCATACAATCCCCACAAAAAACACTCTGTAAACTGGGAGGAGAGAAATGTCTCGGTGGTGAAAGATGCTGAGTTTGTCAGCTGGAAAGTGGACAGCCAAATTAAAGACTCAGTAGATGTGTGAAGGGATGAGTTCCCGTTACTTGCCCCAGCTCTTGCCCATCTAGCAGATCAAAAACATGCAAATGCAAGTAGATAAACACAGGTACCTCTTGGGTGGGAAGATAACAGCATTCCGTGGCAGTCATACTAGCCACATGACCACAGAAGTGTCTTTGGACAATGATGGCTCCCTCAAACTAAGAAACAGAGAGAGCACCAACCCCTATAGTCAGACACAACTGGACAGGTGAAACATTTACCTTTACCTTTAAACTAGAGTGGGCTCAGAGATCATGACAGTTCCAAAATTATTAATTGAGCTTCATGGCAAAGTGTTTTACCTGAGTCTTCTCCTGCTACAGTCCAATATATTAACCATTACACGAAATTGAATTTGACTCTACAGTAGATTTGATTCCCCCTAGCAAGATGTTTTGGGCAATTTGGATCAAAATATGGCTTTATCATTTGAGGGATAGTTAAGGGACAGCATGCCCCTTTAAAACCAACATGGGGTTTCCAGGAGATGTTGGCCAAACATATTTGGAAGATACCAGATTGGGGAAAGCTGCTGTATACTGTGACATTCGTTATACGCTAGAATCACTGTAAGTTAGCAATTGCATACTTTTGCATATTCCAGTATCTTGGTATTTATTTCTCAGAAGCCAATTCTGATCTATTTTTCCTTCCTGTGCTGTAGATATTTCCACCCCACATTACAGCTAACCTGAAAAAAAATATGACAAGTACTTAACTCAAGAGGTTTAGTGTGCTTATTTAGAAATTCGAATAAATGACAACGTAAGTCCCCAGGCTGAATATGAGTTACTTTATGGGTGACTGTAGAAGGTGATTATTCAAACAAAGTGGGAGAAAACCACCACACATTAACTGGTTGATGTGTTGTTCCTCCGTCCACTTCCCATATCCTACAATAATTTTGCAGTCCTTGCTTTTGAAAAGATGAAATTTACATGCTCTTAAGCATATATAAGGTGAAGAGACTAATCAGTGCAAAACAAGAAGGTAAGTTTAGAATACTGGCATGATTATGATTATTATGAGCAAAGAACATCACCAGAGGTAGGGGGTTTCTTTCCAAATATAGTCAGTCATGTATTGGTAGCTGAGTAATTGGAAGCAAACATTACTCAGTGTTCATGTTGGCTACACAGTTTTTTTAAAAGGGGGCTTTAATGTTAGTAATGGTTAACCTTTTTGGCACCGAGTGCCAAAACTGAAGTGCATGCGTGTACTGGAGTACTGGAACCTGGAAGAGAGCAGCTGGCCGGTGTGCATGTGTGAGGTGGCCAACTGCTCTTCTGGGTTTTGTTATGCGCATGCACAGCGGCCAACTGGTCCAGACACATGCGCTCCAGCCAGCTGCTCTCTTCCAGGTTCCAGCACATGCATTCATGCCGGTCAGCTGGCTGTCAAAGACAGGCTGGCTGGCACACGTGCATGCACCAGAACCCAGAAGAGAGCAGCTGTCCAGTGTGCAAGTGTCCAGCTGACAATGATGCATATGCCCAAAGAGAGGGCTGTGCATGCCACCTCTGGCACACGTGCCGTAGGTTCACCATCATGGATCTAAGTGAACTCTGTTTGAGTAGTTTATTGTGCAATACATAGTATGTTAATACAATACAATAAGCATAATGAATTAATCCAGCCTAGAAAAGATTACCATTTATCTGTTCATTTAAATGATTAAATGACCAGATAGCTGGTCATTTAATCCTTCCATTCCCCACCATCCAGTCAAAGCTGAAGAAGCTTCTTGGATGAGAAGTGAAACATCTTAAAAAAAAACAAAAAATCAGAAAGTCCAGTTGCCTCTTGAAAAAGCACTTTTGGGAAAGCAACCTTGTGAGATTTCAGTAATTTTTAACTAGATAAACTGATTTTGGGGCTCCACAGATGTCGTTGGACAAGAAGTACCCCACTGCCAACATGAACACGAATGAATAAATAGGTGGACTTTGCACATTTTAAATCTGAATATATACTGTATAAGAAGCAATCACAGTATTTTAGCTGGATTAGGTAGTCATGTATACTGCTCTAAATAAGAGCACTGATATTAAAGTAGTGCGATAACAGTACTTATAAAACTATAAATTAAGTTCAACTGTCTGATTGTTGCAAAAGCACTGGCAACAATCTGACCATATGGCTTATTTTACAGAAGACAGTCCTCTACCTGAAAGCATTTTTTTAAATTTAAGCACTGTTTAATTTCATGGTATGGGAACTATTCTATAAATGTAGGAAAGTTTGAACAGAGTATGCAAACTATCGTACAATATCCTTCTCATGCTAACAAAATGGTAATCCAATGTAGATGAGAGCCATACATGGAAAAAGAAATACCAGATATTTAAGCTAGCTTTAGAAAAGGCTGAGAAAAATAAGACTTCATTGCTGATTCATGCTGCCAAAATCCAAAGTATACAAAAAAAAAGTCAGCATCAAAAGGTTTTCAATTGTGTCAATCATGTCAGGTTGTAGAACATGCTTAGAGAAATGGGAATCCCACAATATCTCATTGTCTCAGGGAAACCCACAAATTAGAAAGCCACAATACGAACAGAACATGGAGAAATTGACTTGTTTGCAACAATGCTAGTTTTTTTCTCTTGTTTTTTTCAGTAAGAAAACTACTTTATTTTGCTTTTGTTCTTTCATTTTCATATATGTCTTTTCAATAAAGGTTTAGGGTTAGGTTAAAGCAGGAGTGCCAAACTCCCATCATCATGGTATCATCACATGATGTATCATGACTTTTCCCCACTTTGCTAAACCAGGCATGGGTATGCCCACCATGTGATATATCTGGCCCACAGAACTGGTTGTTAAAATTTTTGAATCCTACCCCTGGATGGAAGGATGGAGAAGAAAGAGCCAATATGGATGGATTCCAGGGATGGATGCTACTAGTTTGGCTCAGTTCTATAGAACCAGTAGCTCTGAAGAGCAGCAGACACTGAACTGGTTCACAGCAACAAACTTTAGTTCATTTGTTTGGCCTACCTGCCCCCCCTGGGCTCTTAGGTGTCCTTTATTTCCTGCTTTTTCAACCTCAGCTGCTTTGCACGGCACAGCTGAGGTTGAAAAAGCAGGAAAGAAGAGGCTTTTCAAATGCTGTGCACCTGCATGCAGTGCTTGTCAGCTGTCCGGGCAGCACAGCTGTGTTTTTTTGGAAATGCTGTGCACACACGTACAAATCGCACTCTCACCGAACCGGTAGTAACACCAGTTGAATCCCACCCGATGGATGGACTCAGTCAGTTAAGTGAAGATGTGCACTACACTGGAATATCTGAAGGACCATGTTAGGAATAGTTGATGATGATGATGATGAAGAAAATCTGTGTATGCTGTTGTTAAGAATCAACACCAGCTTGAGAGCATACAGTCAGACAGCTCATACATGTCTTTTAGTAGCATAACAGAAAATAGATATGAATGACTTTTATATTCTAAAATTTTGTCATGGTCCAGTTCACAGGTAGTATTCAGCAGGTTCTGGAGAACTGGTAGCAGAAATTTTGAGTTAAGAGAAACAGCAATACCACCTCTGACTGGCCCTGCCCCCATCTATATCTGCCTCCCGAGTCCCAGCTGACTGGCTGGTTCTTCTTTTGTCGTCCTACACAGGAGAACGGAGCTGGAATGCAGGTTAGTGGGGTAGGGAGGGAATGGGATTTTGTAGTATCCTTCCCCTGCCATGCCCACAGAACCAGTAGTAAAAAAAATTGAATCCCATCACTGGTCCAGTTCTAAATGTATAAATGGAAGAAAAAGACTTTTTTCATTATGTATTTTCCCTAGGATATTTATTATGGTACTTGTGTGTTTTTATAAGCATTTAATCAAAAGACAAGGTCTACTTTTTTTTTCCAAAATACAGCAAAAGGATTTTAGCAGCATTATCACATTTTGCAAAAAGCTTGTTGGAATTGATTTTTTTCTTCCTTTTCTTTTTCTTTCTTGTTTATTTTTTAGGGCAAGTTGTGTAAAGGTAGCTCAAAGCAAGCCAAAAAACCACAGTTTTTTGGGTCGATGTTAAAAACAGTATATTAAGATACATATTATAAAATACAGGTAACAAAACAGCTGAATTCTAAGTGAAATTTATGAAAATTGTCCTGCTCAGAGCCTGTAGCAACTGCATAAAATCTGATCTTCATTTAACAGTTTATGTGATAAGATGGGCACTTCAGAGAGAAAGTAAGAAAAAAAAAATCAAGTGGTACAATAAAAAAGTGGTAATAAAAAGGGTGGGTTTAAAAAAAAAACATGAGAGAGTGAGATGCCAAGAACTCCTATGATTCCAAATTATATATCAGTGGCTCAAAAGAAGTCAGATGTTAGATATTTTGTTCATTATATAATGACTTAGAGAAATATCTAAGGACACCATTTTCCAATTAATAGAAATTGGCATATCATACACACTAAGTAAAGCATGTTTGTACATAATTCCAACTTTCACCCATTTCAATAATAGCCTATTGCGATTTTTGAAAGGGAAATGGAAGCATATTTTTTAGAGCAATTGGGAGTCACCTTCTGGAAGCACTCATGCAAAGTGGCTTGGAAGAAGGCGATACATGTATGAATGGAGTGAGGAGAATGTTTCTTTACAGAGGGAGTTGAAAAAAATTATTTGAAAAAATTCTCAGGCTGTTGTTTGCTTAAGAGTGACATCAAAATCATCACCACCATTATCACTATTATCTGGTATTACCATTATCTAATGTCTTGTCATGCAGAAGAATTCTGTAAATCACCTAAGCCAAGACTGGCAAATCTTTCATGGAAAGCTGAGTGACTTTTTTTCTTATGGTTCCATATTCTTAGGTAATGTTTTTCAGTGTTGGCAACTTAAAATGGATGAACTTAAAATGGATGGACTTCAACTCCAGAATTCCCCAGCCAGCATGGCTGGCTGAGGAATTCATGGAGTTGAAGTCCACCCATCTTAGATTTGCTAATGTTTAGAAACTTTGCTCCAAGTTAAACTTTTCCAACCTGGTGCCTTTCCAAATGACTTACACCAGGGGTGTCAAACTCATAGCCTGTGGGCCGTATGCATCATGTGCTGGCCACACCCATGCCTGATTTAGCAAAGGGGGAAAAAGTCATGATACGTCACGTGATGCTACCGTGACGATATGAGTTTGACACCCCTGAGTTACATTCCTGGAATTATGAGCAATGCCCCTGCTGAAGAGGGACTTCTAAGAATTAAACTCAAAGTCATGCTTTGTGAGAATAACTTTGGGAAAGCAGAGGAAGGAATGCGGGCCAGACAACTGTAATTTAAAAGATAGCTCAGTGCACAGAAGAAAGTCAATGTTGGAAGCATCTTAGAAGGGACCTCCCTTAGTTTTGGGGGAAATTAGAGAGGGAACAAATAGCAATAGTACTTAGACTTATATTCTGCTTCACAATGCTTTACAGCCCTATCTAAGTGGTTTACAGTGTCAGCCTATTGCCCCCAATAATCTGAGTCCTCATTTTACCCACCTCGGAAGGATGGAAGGTTGAGTCAACCTTGAGCCTGGTGAGATTTGAACTGCCAAATTACAGGCAGCCGGCAGTTTGCAGAAATAGCCCTGCAGTACTACATTCTAACTGCTGCGTCACCCTGGCTCAGAAATGCTTTCAGTTGTGCAACATTCTGTTACTGTAAATTTATAATAAGGCTAGTATTAGTACTTATGGTTTGTGGGATTTTCATGATCTGCCTTGAAGAGCTGACAGGAAGGAACTCAGGTTATGAAAAACTATTCTAAGGAATAATTTGTTAATTGGGCTGAAAATTAAAATGGGTGGGACTAGTTATTCCCTCTTTTTTTACACCCTTGATCCCTATTTGAAAATTGCTTTCTCTCTCCCTCCCTCCCTCCCTTTTTGCTGAATTAATTGTCACACCTCATGTAACAGGTAAGCTCAAATACTTCAAGGAGGTCTCTTTAAAGCTAGTCAACCTATAAGCTTAAACTGTGGAAAAGTAAATTTCCAGGCAGATTTAGAGCAAGTCAATTAAGGCTTAGAAGTGTCCCCTTCCTAAAGCCCCCCCAATTCTCTGTTGGGTTGGTTCTTCTCAGACCCACTGGATTCTCCCTCTGTCTGGTTTCTATAGTCCCTCACATCAGTAGAGGTGGAACTGACCAATGGAGGTAAAGAAGCAGATAAAAGGAGACAAGAAGAGTAAGCTGATTCAAGCTTCCTGCTTGTCCCATCAGAAGGATGGCCAACAGAATATGTGGGGAGGGGAGAAATGCATGACATCATTATCAGCATTTCCCTAAAATTCTGAGTAGAGATCTGAGTTTTCTTGCTCTGCATCCAAAGCAGTGTTTTTCACCTTTTACAGGTGTAAGTAGGGCAGTCTGGATTGCCAGCTATACTTCAATCTGTGTTCTACAAACATATGCATTGCAATTTACTGTTATGAGGTCTGACAGATATACCACCCAACCAATCCCTCTCCCTACAGTTGATGGCTATTTCAAATGGACATGCCTGCCATGAGATATTGGATATATTATTTTTTAAAAGGTACAGTAGTGGTATAATAGTGGATTGCTGAAATGCTATCCATACATTTTTATTATTAGTTTATTATTTTTAAAAACTGGATAGAAATCTACAAGAGTTCTGCCCAATATCCCATTCCAGTTCAGGTGATAGGAGGAATTGTAAAACTTAGTTGCCGTGATGTGATTTTTATATCTATAAAAATCAGAATTGTGCAGAGGCTTTGGTATTCCTTATGGCATTCTATAGAAGTAAAAATTGTACTTTAAAGAAGCAGGAGAGTAGGAATATTGATGCAATCTTTGGCAATCTGCAAGGCCTCCATCCACTACAGTTGTCACAAAAAAACCCCCAATATTACAATTTCTATCCAATTTGAGCCAAGTTCCAGGCAGGCAATAAAGAAAATTGCTAGTACATACATGCTAACAAAATATTCCTAATGTAGTTAAAAGGCCTAAAAGGAAAAATAATCTACATTCATTCATTCACATATATTCTCTCTCTCTCTCTCCCAGGAAATTAGAGAAAATTCTACTCTTGATCATTGTGTGACCAAACCCCATCCATTGCTATCTTTGTTGATGTTTCATTTAAAATAAATTTGTATATCAGTGATTGTATGACCTCGTAGATGCCATATGCTAAATAAATAAATAATAATAAGCCATTTCCATCTTTACTTAATCGACTTTGGCTGTCCGCTTTCTCCAGAATATTAAATGTTGCTCACAGCTAACAAAAGTTTAATTACCTCTGTATAAGAACCTCTTTAGATAGCCTTGTGATAAATGTATGACTCTTCCTTTTTCTCCTTGACTGCTTTCAAAGTGGACTTGAGAATACATAAATAAATATAATGTAGAATACATAAATAAATATAATGTACTGTAAGGTATTGAATGTAACATTTAAACTTTTTTTTTAAAAAAGAATACTTTTGGCTTTCATAGAAATGACAGTATTTTCCCCACTTATGAAACTCTATTTTATTCATATCTTTCATTAATAATTCCTCATGCATGAAATGAAAATTAATCTTCTTTCAGTCGATAGCTCACAAAGGTTTGAACTGATTCTCCTCTCCACCATTTTAAAACATCTGCCCTAAATATTGAATATTGAGAGAAAGAAGCAAGATTAAACATCTATCAGAACATATCTTACTGACATTTACAAAGTACAACCCTTTGTTGATTCTCTCATGGGCAGTGTTCAATGTTATTAGGGCAGGCCTCTCACATAATATAATCTGGATTTATCGTGATGTCTGATCCCAGATGTAATTAAAGTATGGTGTTTTGTAGGATGTCTAATCATAGCCATAGATAAAATGTATCATGCTTTGGTCTTTGTAGACTTCAATTATTTCCCCAATAATTTCCCCATTGTCTCCCTTGCCTTGTTAATGCTAGGTTAATAGCAAATAGGAAGCATGTCTGAAAGACCTTCAGATTATCCCTCCAGGTTTTTGTGATTTGGAACAAAGACATGAGTGAGCTGGGAAAGAAAGTGGTCTCAAAGGCTTTATTTATTCCCTTTTCCCAAACTCAAGGAGCGATCAGTGTGTATTTCACATGAACTGGTTGAGTAGAACAAGTTGGGGATCTTAAAGGTGTACAATAGCAACAGCACTGATACTTATATACCACTTTAGAGTGCTTTACAGCCCTCTCTAAGCAGTTTACAGAGTCAGCATATTGCCACCAGCAATCTGGGTCTTCATTTTACCCATCCTGGAAGGATGAAAGGCTGAATTAAACTTGAGCCTGCTGAGATTCGATCTGCCAAATTTCAGGCAGCTGGCAGAAGTAGCCTGCAGTACTACACTCTAACCACTGTGCCACCATGGCATTTACTACCAAACAATATCCTTACCTGAAGTATAAAGTTGGAGCTGCATTTAATATCGAGAGTTCCTAGGCTGTAAGGCTTGAGGTATTTCAACAGTCATTGAAAAGGCATGATTCTCAGTAATGGCTCAGGAATTCATGGCTTTCATAATTTCCACAGGTCAGTTTTGATTGATATCTTTCCCCATTCATCAGCAGGTCACACCCTGGACTAACACTGAGGATGGTGTTCCATTGATGGGGGAATCAGAGATCACTCTTTTGTTAAAGACAGATTGCTATCAAGCTAGTGTTGCCTCTCTCTCTCAGAAGAATCTGGGGTGTTTGGAGGTCTCTACTTCTAAAATTGCCTCTGGATTTATTGGAGCTCAGTTTGCCGCAATACTCTAACCTTAATCCTTCAGGCAAAATCTTGGTGAAGGCTTGGAATGACCAGCTGTTTAGCATTTAAGCATTCTCTGACTGCCTTCTGAGATTGTAGAAGTCTCTAAATTTTTGGGGAAACGCAGACAATTCAATCGACAGGCAGACAGAGTGCAGGTGATGGTAACTCACAAATGAATATGAATGAGCCCCTTAACTGTCAGTGACATATAAGTGGCAAAACAAGCAAACAAAATAAAGTTAGAGTGCATTGAAATGACAGGAAGTCTATGGGGGAAGAAAAAGTCTTTTTTCTACATAGTACAGAATATTACCTAACGGAGCTTTCTGGGTGGTGTTAAATGCTAATAAAGGTTGCAAATGTTGTAGTTTTCCTTGTAACTTTACTGGTATACCTTGAGATGTATTATATTATATATTATATATTTCTGAACTGAAATGGTTCATAACCGTGGGGAGATTAAAGTAAAGATAAGAGGAAAAAGCCAATGCTTCTGTTAATCCAATTTTATTGGATCAATCTATGCTTAATTAACTTGAACACGTAGATTTTTTATTTATTTTATATTTATTTATTTATTTTTGTCAATTGCTTACAAGATAATAGGTATAAGTAAAAACATAGTTATGAATACATGGA